>VDFB02271358.1:689142238-689306654 GCA_007258455.2 Sequoia sempervirens
TTGACCAACATCACCCCTTTTAAGTCAGTGCAAACTCAGTTCTACAAAAAAAAGCATCACAACAAAAATATATATACCAAATAAGCTCTCGAGATCAACCCTTGCACAATATTAGTTCCTTCAAACTCTTTTAATGCTTCAGATGATGCATTTTTAGGAAGATTGACAAAGATATTTGTGTGAAAGATGACACGTTTTTAGGATGCAACTTTACGTTTTCTTTGTCACATGTATTTTAGAAATCATAGATCTCTTAAGCATAACTTCTCCTATTGAATCCTATTGCTATGAGATGTAATCTTGATAAAATACAAACCACATATGCACATGTTACATTCAACAATAAATAAGGCATGATTTGGATGGGATTGTTTAGAACTATTTATTACTTTTTTGACTTTCCTCTCTGTTGCAACAATAATCAAGCCAGGGAATCTGACAGATCTGTATTTAAAAACCAATAGTTCAATTCTAGAAATGTAAAGTAAAAGAAAGACAAGCTTTGTATTCCAGCTTTACGGGTAAATGAAAGAAAATTTAATAAAAAATGCTAGATGAACCCTATCAGTGTATGACAGAGATTATGAACTTCTTCTATTACCTTTTAGCTTCTGCAACTAGGTAGAGAAGATGACATTTCACAAATCAAGTCCGCTAGTATTGCAATTGATTCAAGTAATTGAGAAAATTTGAGTAACATATGAAATGGACAGCCCCATCATGATTAAGGCATATAAATCTTAAGTGAACAAAAATAAAAGACAACATGTAGTTTATGGCATATCTTCCTTTTGTTCCCACTCTTTATATCAGATTAAATGCAAATAACAAAAGGAGAAAAAATATTTGTATTGAGTTGTGATGGGCAAAGGCAGCTCAAATCTAACAAAGCAACAATTTTAGAAATTACAAAAGGATGACTAAATGTGATAATTCAAAACAACAGTGCTAGAAATGACCATTTGCATGGATCAGAGGTAACAAACTAAACAAGCATGCCTATAGGCCCTCCTTCTAGTGCCATTTTGTAGATGTTAAAATCTGCAAATGCTCAAAACTTCAACACACATTAACATGGTTAATCATTTAAAAAAAATCAAACCAAAACATCTCTATGAAATAATAAATCATGTTGTGTATGAAATCAAAGGAAACAAGGAAGCTAAATAAAACACACAATAACATGAATCAAACCTTATCTCATAGTGGATTGGCTTCTTCGATGTGGAAAGAATCCCTTTCCCAATCCTTGATAAGCTCCTGGATGATGGATGTGGATTCAAATGATTGAGATTGTGGAGAAGATTGTGGAGGATTAATACAATAGAGGAGGTCTCTATTTATAAGAAAGTATGATGGAGGATTGAAGAACATGGAGGATGTGGGACAAAACATGAGCCAATGACAAGATGCCACTTGTCAACATGTCAATGGAGGAAGGTTGTGCACACTTTCGTCATTGTGCATGATAAATGCTATTAGACCTATTCAAATTTGAAATTTGAAAGTTGGCTTCTTGGAGGGAGAAGAAAGAGTCTTAAATGCCAAGTGGGGGACATGTAAGAGGAATTAATGCCATGTTGGAGGACAAGACACTTGGGAGGGAGCATTCAAATTTGGAGAATACTCCCTCTTGATTCCCTTTTTGAATGAAATTAGATGAAATAATAAATCAAATAAATTGGTTTATTGTGCAAGTTGAAAAATATATAGTATTCAGGGATTAGATTAGCATTAATCATGATTTGATTAATTTTAATGGAGGTTAGTTGATTGTGACATTCAACTTAAATATTTGGATTTATGTAAATTAAATGAGAAGATAAAGAACATTAGAGATTTAATTAAATATTTACATTTATTCAATTAAATGAAGGAACTTTAGAAGATTTAATTATATAAAATTGATTTATTTAATAGGCACATTAGAGATTTAATTAAATAAACTTTATTTATGTAATTAAATGAGGAACATGAGATGCATGATGTCAATTTTGCATGTCTACTCTAGGACTCATATACCCAAGATTGTGATTTAGTCCCAATATAAGGGTTTGGCTAAAACTCTAGTATCCTCTAGTGATCTTATGTAGCTTCTTCCCTATCCGATCTTCAAGTCTAAAAGTTTGAATTTTGGCCTAAAGGTGACTTTTCATGAAGATGAAAACTTTTGAAAACTTTGAATTTTTTTTTCAATCTTGCAACTTTGTCTTCAAAGGATATTCAATCTCAAAACACCTATATCTACAATCACACATGTAGAGGGAAAAAAGTGTTGATATGCTAGTGGATAGGGGTTTTCCTTGAGGTGAAACTCTTAAAAAATTTCATGTCCCATCTCCATTCTTGCTTAAACTTGGATTGAAATTGTATCTAAGGGCTTGTTTTGTTTCTTGTCACTGTTTAAGGGTTTTAGTTACTCAAAGTATTATCTAAAAAACACTTTGAGTTTGAATCCTCACCAAGGTTTTAATTCTTTGTTTACCCCTTGCTACCGGTTCTCAGCATTTTATGTCACGTCTTGTGCCATCGAAACCCATTAAGTAACCGACCCTCTAGTCTTATTTTACCAGTTGTCATGTGTTGGGACATTACTTTAATTTTTCCTAAGTTGGGCTATTTCCCATTAAATTTATGTCATCTTTTCCATGGGTGTTACCTCGTTATCCTAGTCGGGTCCCTCTTTTAAGATTAACAATTTTGACATGTGTAGATATGAGGACCCTTGACTACCGTTTGATTGATGCAAAAAAATATCCACTATTCCCCGTGTTCCCATTCCATTCTATTGCTTATTATTTTATTCCCACAATCTCACGAGCAAAGGCCATGTCTCTTCTACGATTGGTGGGCCTAATACCTTTGATAAGGTGTGTAGCTAGTTGTCGAAGGAAATCAACGGTGGGCGATGAATGATGTGGCCACATCTAGACCATTCCTTATGCACCTATTTGCTTTTCTTTCCCATTAAAATAATCACATGAGTTGGCAGGCGAATGTCACATGTCTATTCTAAAAAGTGAGCCTAGTGACCTTTCAAGCGATCTATCATAGAATTTTTAAATATATCAACCATTGATAGTAGGTGATGTGGATTAATCTTTACTGATCCCTGCTATCCCGTGTGGGTCTCACCTTTATTGCTAGACTCCCAATGGGGAAGTGGGCATTTTCCACGTGTAGTGATCTAGAGGACATGGAAGCATTAGCACAAGGGAATATATTAATTAAATATTTCAACACGGGGCATGTAAAATAAACTATGTGTTACTAATGCAGATATATTGCACATGTTTGAATATCTTTTAATTTGGGTCATGGATGATGTAAGAAGGATAAAGCTATGAGTAATTAAGAAGTGTGTATGAAGAAGCCGAGATATTTTATCTTGACCTCTCCCCATCTCCCCATTGATGAAAGTTTCTCATGGGTTATGACTCACGGGGGCGAGGGAAAGAAGACATGTGGATATTGGCTATAGTGACAAAGAGATGGTGGAGCTCGCATAATACTAGTGAGTGGTTCCATGTGGCATTATTTCATTTAGTACATATTGTGGTTGTGTACAATCAAATCTTTCATATTAAGCTAGAAAAATTTGGATCATTTATCAATTAACATTCCCAAGAGATCAACAATTGGCATTCAAAACTTATTTGAGGGCAAGTGAATCGTTCTAGTTCACATGAGTGAGCCTTCATAGATAAAAGGACATCAAGCTATCGAAGTAAGGAGTTGCATAATTATCAATACATGTTTTAAAGGCATAATTTAACATTGTGAAGTATACTCTACACATTCAAGGAGCTCATTCTATTTATTTTTTCATATTTTCTGACGTCGGAACCAGGTTTAACAACCTGTGAAGAGAACTAGTAAGTGAATTATTGCCCTCCCATCAAAATTATTAATAAGTTGTGGTTTCTCAAACTTTTGAGTCTGTTAGGGTTTTCTTGGTTTAGCATTTTTAAGGTTTGATGTTCATAAAAGATAATTTTTAGTTCTGCATCACATAATTCATGTCAAACCCTTACAAAAGCTATAGGTCTTGTTCAAATAAACAAAAAACCCTACCTTGTAATACCTCTTGTGTTATGGCTCCTAAAGTAAAAGTATCTTTGTCTAAGGGGGAAGCTTCTGCTCCCAAAATACCTTTGAATAAAGACCTCATTGACTAGTTACCACCCTTGACCAGTGATAAACCTAAGGGCCAACTACTTCTTAGAGGTTTGCAAGTAGTAAAGGGTTTGATTGACAAGAACTGTTTTATTAAGGATGCCAAATTGCTTTAGACTGGATGGGAACTATTTTATAGTTGGTTCAGGAATAGAAACATGGGTATCCCAATAGGTAACCCTTAGAGTTCTGTGACTTGGGAAAGTTGATTGTACCAAATGTTTATATGGATGTTGACCTGCTTAAGGTAGTAGCTGCCAATTACGACCCAGTCACAAGAACTATAAGAACATATGATGGGAAGGAAATGGTCAAAATCACCAAGGAGGAATTGGGTCTTGTCTTCAAGCTCACTAGATGGAGTGATGAAATGTATAAGATAAATTAGAACACTCTTAAGCAGGAGTATGATAAAACTAAGATTGCATTGAGAGTCCACATCCTACCAAGATATCTAGCAAAAATTGTAGGTTGAAGGATTGTAATAGGGCCACATCATAAAAAGCCTTTCCCTATTAGCTATTTTGTTCCTTCTAAAAAACCTTTTATTCTATTTTCCAAATAATTGATCATGATCCTATCATGGGAATGCGAATGGCATCAATGTATATGGCTTCCCATATTCAACACCCCCAATATTGTGTAGTATATGATTATGTGGGGTTTCTTTCAGAAAAAATGCATGAAGGACTCATATGATTGAAGAAAGGTGAATTGGGAGTGAGATTCAACTGGTATTCATTATTGATGCATATGTTTTTGTTCAAAGGTGTAGTTTTCTTTGGGCTTAATATGACTTTGGAAAGAAGAGAGCGTTGCTTGGAGTTTCCCATGTAATGTTGGACTACTATTTTAGACAAGGATGATAGAACATATGATTATGTGACATTTTAGAACTTGTTTGATTCAAATTTGAGGAGAGTCTTAATTGTGAGTATACCTAGAATTCCCATAGCTCTACATGATTTTTTGAGACCCAAGGAGAGAAGAACTGAGCTTGGAGTTGATCATAATTGGGGAGATGTTATCCCATACACTGATTACACTATTTTAAGAGTATATGGTTACATGGTTTCACCTCACTCTCTACCAAAGTTTGTGCTAGAAAGAGTTGGTTTCTAATGCGGCAATTGGGAAGTGTAGAAAATGGACACTTATTGAATCAAGGAAAAGGAAAATTCTTTCTTTTGTACAATCATTTTCCTGATTTTGTAATGACTAAGGGAGGTTGGAATAATATTCTTGATATACTCAAAACCTACTACATGTAGAGGTCAGTTGAGAGGGTTTGATATGACCCTGAAGGCTTTATGGATTGGTTGAAACAAAGAAGCAAGAGCTCCAAATTTATACACATTTTCCAATATCTGGAGGATGTGATAAGAAACCTGTTCGACCTTTTGGAGTAGGAAAAAAGAAGAGAAAGGTGGACTGCCTTCAATAAGATGCAAAGAAAGATAAAGCAAGAAGAACCTAACTTTAAGGTTCTCCCAAAGACTGGAAATATAATACAAAAGGTGGAGCATGTATCAAGTAATTTTGACTCAATAGTGGGCCACCTTGAAACTTAAGGGGTAAGAAGTAAAGATAAAGGGAAAGCTCCAATTGTAGAATAGAGTGAAGGATGAATCCTTGCTACAAGAGAAAAATCTACATCTCAAGACCCTGATGAACCAAGAATAAAGTTCTTTGTAAGGAGAAAGGGTAAGGAAAAGAAAATTGATGCAGCTTTTGAATCTTCTCAACAAGAGGAATATAAGCCTCCTTCTTCTATGCCACAAGTACCACCACCATATCCTCCAAGGCTAGCAGAGCCTGAAATTGTGGACATTGATTCTCCATCACCAAGTGAATTACCACCAAGGGAGCCACCATTGAAAAAGAAAAGGGTTGAAGTGACTGGTTTAGTGGACTATGTTGATGAAGGCTCTGATGATGATATTTGGATCTTAGAGAATTAAATGTAAGGAGTGCCCACTGCACTAGTAGTAAGGGTGACACATCATTTGGGAATGAGATTTAGTAATGTTGATCTCACTGAACTCAATGGTAGATATGATATGTGGGTTGAAGCATCTACAAATTTCTTAGATGATGATTCATTTGTAAAGTCTCAGGATTTTATAGAATTTGCATACAAACCTAAAAGAGATGAATACATCAAAAACCTGGCTATAGAAAGAATCCTTCATCCATAATTATTGAATGCCATCATCCAAAAAAGGGTTTTAAATGAAATGAGAGCTAGATTCCAAAAGATAACTGCAAAAGAGGGTCGAGAATTGGTAAGGAACAATGTTATTTTGTTGCTTCTAGAATGGGATTTAGCTTCTATCATAGCTTTCAACACAATAAAGCAATGTGATAGGCCTCTCTATGACATAGAAGAAGAAGTTGCACTTACACTACAGGGCTCTACTTTTAGTTTGGAATGGGAAGCCTTGGCTATATGGTCTCTATCCCCAAGCTCAAGAAAACCTGATATTGTTGATCCTACACCTAACTATAGTAGAGGCCTGATAATAAAAAGAGTGTAAAAACCATCATCTTTAGAGGAAGAAAATATGTTAGTTAATGTTGCACAATTTACAAAGGCCACTATAGAATATATGACTACAGAAAAGGATAAGCTCAGGACAGATTACAATATGGAAGGCTTGAGCAATATAATATGTAGTTGCAGACAAAGGTAGCATTGTTGGAGAATAAGTTGTTAAGTTTGCAACCTAAAAAACCTAAGAAGAATTATGTTGACTCCCTCACCACTTCACAAGAAGTTGTACCCCTAGAGTTTACTATTCAAGTAAGTTCTTCATGGGAAATTGTACCATACAACATGGAAATTTTTCCCATTTCAATAGTAGAACCCAATACATCAAAAGGGAAACGGACTGAAGAAGATATCAATAGGGAAGAGTTGCTTAGGAAACTAAATGAATATAAAGAGAAATGTGATAATCATGATGAGGATATTTTCAAGAGCAACATGAATATTGTCACTACAGTATTTGAACATTTGAACAAAAGAGTGAATAATAGGTTGAATACTATTCACTATAGTTATTCATCCATGGTGGTTGCTATCAGGGATTTTGAAATTGATAGAGAAAGAGCTATTCCACTCATGGAAATTTGAATCCTTGGGAAGAAGGAATTAGTGTTGATGTCAATTGGAGTTAAGAAGGATGTCAATCCACCTGAAAAGTTTAAACCTACTATGGTTATTGTAGGTCAAATTGAAGGATACAAGGGAAATATTCAACCATTGGAGAACAAAATAAAAGAGCTGGTAAAATCCCTCCATGATTCACATAATGACCTTCTTCCATCCATTCTAAGGGATGATGATAGCATCAAAACCCTACAAAAGTAGAATAATGAAACCAATAAAGTTATTTCAGATCAGATAGTGTCAATTTGTCAGAAATTTGATATGGACACATTGAAGACAAATGAGGATATGTTAGCTCATGTTGAGACTCTCCTACTAGAATTTGATAAGGAGGCTAACCGGATTGTCACCAAGCATGCACCTTATACAGAAAGGGCTGATGAAGTCATGAATTTCAATTGGCCCACTAAAGATGAATTCCTAGCATGGAAAGGAAGATACTTGGAAGGAGTGGTGGACTGATGTGAAATGGTGGGGTGGTAATTTGAAATTTTGAAGTCTACAACCATGACGAATAATGGATAAGTGAGAATTACGCTACATATCTTGGATTTAGTATAGATTAGGCTTTTGATAAAGTATGGAAAACATAGTGCATCTTCTTCAAGTTGAATTGATGACAAGGCTGCAGACGTGGACATGCCTTTTGTCTTTTCTTTTCTATTTTTGTCATGCTTTCCTTTCACTTTGTGTACATGTATGGACACAAGTTTTGACGTAACTATTTGAAGATACCTTTTTAAATATTGGACTGAATCTCCAATGATGAATGAAGACCACTTTCATTTCCCCACATGTTTCCCACCTTTTGTGAATGCAATGCAACTGAATAGGGGAATCTTTATTATAAGTAGTCCAATAGGATTTTGACATTTGTACTTTCTAGCTTGAGGCTTGTTTTTCTCCTTCATTTCTATAAGAAGAAATTTAGGGCCAAAAAGTAGGGTTTCATTGTTTTTCATTCAATACTATGAATTGTAAAAGGAATAACAAGGACCTATGTGCATGATCTATTGGCATATGGCTCTGAGAGACCATTTTTGGCCACTTGTGTTGTCATTGATGGCAACTAGTGTTAGCAGTATGATCCGCAATATTAGCATTATTTATACCAGCAAGGAAACTAAGACTCTATAATCTACTGGTAGAAAGAATGAAGAATAGGACATCTAGTTGGCAAGTTGATCCGATCACTTTTCTGGATCATTATTTCATGGTGTGGATCTCTAGAAAATTCTTCTTTGCATTTACACTATCCTCTGATGAGTTTTGTGGTATGGTATTAAGTTTGAGTTAAGAGATTTGGTAGCATGTCTCATGGTTTATTTTCCATCTTGGCCAACATGTTTCATATGGTGTATCGTGGATATATGTGGATTATGTGTTTTACTATTTCCTATGTTTGAAATCTTGGTTTGGGTCCCTACTAAAGTCTAGCTGACTTGTGTGGGTACACATCAATTATAATTAGAGATTTGAGTTAACATATGCAAAAATATTATATCTTATTGTGAGGCTAACATACATTGAACTTCTTATTAGTGGGTATATAAAGGATATCGGTAAACCAGTTTTATGTATGGTATGATATGGTATGAAAAATTGTGGTAGTAAATATAATGCAATAGTGAAGGAGTATCAAGAAAAGAGTGAAAATAATAGATCAGTTGTTTGAGGGAAGAATAGTTTCAGTATGCTAAGCAGTGCAAAGTAGAGTAGAAGTGTTATTCTATCAAGAGATCCAAAATCTGATCGAGAGCCTCAATGGAACTGAAATTTGGCATTTGTAGATGTTGTTCTCTTAGTTCAAAATTTTGTTGTAATCTTAATTTTTCTTGTAAGGAAGTGAGCCTTTCCTATTGAGCAGTGAGCTCTAGGCAATGCACCTAAATGCAAGTGTATTCCTCTTCTTTCTATTTTACTTTTAACAGAGCAAACATTGTGGATTAATCTCCACCATGGTTTTTCCCCTAATAGGGTTTCCACGTAAAAAAATATGGTGTTATGGTGTTCATTAATGTGATTGTATGATTTCATTTGTTATGTGTTGCAAATTGTATATGAATTTTAATTATTGCTATTAATTTTTTTAGATTTGTTTGGGAAATTAAAATCAGTGAACACTAATTCACCCCCCTCTCAGTGTTCCCAGTGTCCAACAATTGGTATCAGAGTAGGTTCCTCTTTAAAAGTTTAATAGCTTGAGGTGAATCTTGAATTACAATGGATCTTGGTGGTCTTCAACAACAACTTATGGTAGCACTTGATGATCTTGATCAATCTAAAGAAGAGGTCATGGAATTAAAGGAAAATATTGTAGATGTCAAAAAATCATTCAATCACTGGAGGATAAGAGAAATGAGTCAAGGGAAAAGAGGAAGGAGTTGTGTGATCAGTTGAAGCAAAAATAAAGAAAAGGTTCAGATGATGTCCATCTGAACTAAACCCTAAAAGAAATAATAGAAGAATGTGAAAAGCTAGGCAAGGACAATGCAACTCTAAAAATTGAGATGGAATTGGTGGAAATGAAGTTTACTAAAGAGATTGAACAAAGGAAGAAGAATGAGAAGAATCTTGCCCAGTCCCTGAAAGAAAAATCTGAAGAATGCAACAAAATTAATAGTAGAACCATTCAACTAGAGGTAGAACTACAACAGGTTAGAAACTATGAACATGAGATTGAGAGATAGATAGTTACTCTTGTAAATGAGCTTTCTACTGCAAATGAATTCAAGGAAAATTTCAGGATAAGTTCTGCTAAGCTTGATGAGATAACCAAAAATTAGAAGGATACAAATGACAAGCGAGGTCTCGACTATGAGAAGGATGAAAGCTTTGGATCTAAACAAAAGAACTCTGAAAAGAATAACAAAGGTAGAAGACATTTGGTAAGGCAATCCAATGCTCAAAGATTTAATGGATATTTTTTTACTTGTAATAAATTTGGACATATGGCTACTCAGTGTAGAAGAAGGATAAACCTTAGTAATCCATCATTTTCTGGTCAATGTTTTAAATGCAAGAAGTTTGTTCATAAGGCATTACAATGTAGAAGTATGCCTGTCAATAAATGTTATACCTGTAGAAGATTTGGACATGTTGTTAATCAATGTAGGTCAGGAGGAAATCAGTGGAATGGCTGGTACAGAAAAAAAGGTTGGGTATGTTTCAATTGTAACAATCTTGGACACCTTGGAAAATTCTGTAGGAATAGAAATATGAATAAAAGAGGTCTGGTTTATAAAGGAAGAAATTCACTGAAAGAAAACAAAGGAAAATAAAAAGCATTTGTGGAAGAGATAAGAGATTAGATGAAGAAAACATGGGTGAAGAAAAGTGAATCTGATAAAGGAAACAAGGTTGTACGAGAAGCTCCCTCTAGTAACTCTTCCAGTAATTGATATCAGGCCAGTGGCCTAGGGGGATTTTTTCATGAAAATCTCTTGTCCCCTTGTGTATAATTGGCACTGAATTGCTGGATGTTGTCAGTCATCATGTTATTCATTAATGGAAGTTTTAGCAATCATATGTTGAATTAGATGAAATGGTATGGGTTCACAGTTGAATTCTTCGCTTGCTGTCTGAGTTTGCAGAGTGACCAAAACTTCTATGGAAATGCATTTAATGTGGCAAAAATTAAAGTAGGTGAATTTATGAGAGGGGCATTTGAAACCCTAATTTGTCATTGTGCATTGAAGGAGAATAGTTTGAGGGCATTTTTTGCAAAATTTCAAAGGTGCGAAAGTGATCCTAGCAACGAATTTCCAAGTATTTTTGTTGATAATTGATTCCATATCTATTTTTGTGATTGCTAGAACTTTGTCCAGGGTGAAACATGAAGAAAATCAAAGGAACCATAACTCTAGATGATTATAGCAGTCAAAAATTAGGGATGAAAGAAATTTGTTGTCACTCACCGATTTCAAGAGGCTTGAAGGATCAAAGTATAAAAAATTGGATATATGGAGTGAATATCCTCATTTCATCAATGCAGAGATAATTCGGTTTGTTCTGAAAAAATTGAACGGTGATATCCTCACTCTAGAAAAACCTTATCAAATTTCCAAGGATGTAATTAGGAATCTAACGGGCTTATGCAATGTTGGTGATATACCAAAGAAGAATTCAATTCACAATGTTGAGGTCGAAGCCCTAAACGGAATAAGGGGAGATCAAAGGGCTCTGATAATTGTGAAAATTAAAGATCCATTGACAAGGTATGTCACACATGGAATCACATATAAGATCTTCTTCAGAAACTAAGAACTCGATAGGTGCTACATATATTGCTCATAAAATGATAATTGAAAATGAAGACTTTGACCTATGTAGTCTGATGAAGCATCAATTGATGGAGAATGTTCAATTACTGAAGGATATTGACTACCCCTTTAGATTTGGCACTCTAAAAATATGTATTGTGATGTATTTTCTAAATTGTTTTCCTATGAAGGACAATGTAGTGTGGAGAGAAAATATGTTGATTTGTAAGAAAATCTTCAATCATTATAACTCTTTTGACAATTGTGAACAAGTGTATGAAACCTTATTTAGAGAGGTGTTAGAAAGGTTTGGGGAAAGTGTTATCCCTCTTCCAGTAAAGTTAACTGAAGTTGGATCATCCTTCGGAAAGGAAAAGAAAAAGTAGAAGAGAGGAAGTGATATGGGTGGTGTCACTCATCCGGTACCCAAGTTAGCAAAGGTTGAAGAAAAAGGGAAAAGAAAATTGGTTGTGGATGTAGCGGATGAAGTTTCTAAATAATATACTCCAAGAGATCAACCAAAACCAGGTGAACAAGAAATAATAATAGCTAAAGACAGTGATGAAGAAGGTGCTCTATTCAAGTCAAAGATAGTGCAAATCATTCAAGATGAGGATGGTATGCAAAAGATATCAGACATATATGGTTAAATGGACCATCTTATGAGTAGGATATTATTGAAAACACTCTGGCAAGATACTTTGTTGATAATAATATTGAGTTGGAGAGTCTATAGGATGTTCTCCTGGAAGAATTGATTGAATGTGTTAAGGTATCTATGGAGTCTATGCCTTTGGATAGAAAAGAGGAGGAAATATTTTCCCATTTAAAGATGCAGTTTAGGCTATCTCTTTCCAAGTTGAAAAAGAAAATGAATGAGCTAAGACAGTGCATTGATTCGGCCAACAAATTTTTCAACTATTTCCTTAGGTGGCCTCATGTGGTAGGAAAGTACAAGGATAAGTTGGAGGAAATAAAAAGGAGCTTGTCAAAACTAGACAAGATTATAGTATGTTTTTGGACAAGAATGGAGATGTTAAGAAGAAATTTCCTGCTCTATAGGTTGAGCATGCAAAGGTCCACTTTTCTAGGAATACTCTTATTGATGCCTTCTAGAAAGTGAAAGACATAACTAAAGGGAAACTAGAGAAGATGATTGAAGTGCTTAAGTCGGGAGAAAATCTGGAAGATACAATCACCATTCCCAAGTCTCTTGTTCAGATCATCAATAGAACTTCAGAGAATAACAACTTGATCATAGCTATTGAGATTGCAGTGGACTCCTAGAAGAAATTCCTTCCTGAAATGAAAGCTAAGTATAAAATAATCTTCTGAATTCTTACAATAGTTGTCCAATTTTGATCAATTTTTGCATCATTATTTGGGAGAGAATGAAGTAAGAGTAAAGTACAGTAAAAGGGAGAGAATAAGAAGAAAATTGTTGAGCGGATATAGTAGAGCTTTTTCATTGATGTCAAAGGGGGAGAGAATGCAGTGAAAATTTTCCTTGACAACCATAGGGGGAGCAGTAATTTTGGTCTTGCTGAGTTTTTGGTTTTGACACTTAGTCAAATTTTCACTAAGTGTTGCCATCAATGCCAAAGGGGGAGATTGTTGGCATATGGCTCTAAGAAATCATTTTTGGCTACTTGTGTTGACATTGATGGCAACTAGTGTTAGCAATATGATCTGCAGTATTAGCATTGTTTATACCGGAAAGGAAACTAAGACTCTGTAATCTATTGGTAGAAAGAATGAAGAATAGGACATCCAGTTGGAAATTTGATCTGATCACTTTTCCAGATCATTATTTCATGGTGTGGATCTCCAGAAAATCCTTCCTAGCATTTACACTATTCTTTGATGAGTCTTGTGGTATGGTATTAAGTTCCAGTTAAGAGATTTGGTAGCATGTTTCATGGTTTATTTTCCATCTTGGACGACATGTTTCATATGGTGTATCATGGATATATGTGGAATATGTATTTTGATATTTCCTATGTTTGAAATCTTGGTTTGGATCCCTACTAAACTCTTGCCAACTTGTGTGGGTATGCATCAATTCTAATTAGAGATTTGAGTTGACATATGCAAAAATATTATATCTTATTGTGAGGCCAACATACATTGAATTTCTTATTAGCGAGTATATAAAGGAGATCAGTAAACCATTTTTGTGTATGGTATTATATGATATGAAAAATAATGGTAGTAGATATAATGTAGTAGTGAAGGAGTATCAAGAAAAGAGCAAAAAGAATAGATTAGTTGTTTGAGGAAACAATAGTTTTGGTATGCTAAGCAGTGCAAAGCAGAAGTGCGATTCTGCCAAGAGATCCAGAATCCAATCAAGAGCCTCAGTTGACTAAAATTTGGCATTTGTAGATGTTGTTCTCTCAGTTCAAAATTTTGTTGTAATCTTAAACTTGTTTGTAAGGTAGTGATCCTTTCCTATTGAGTAGTGAGCTCTAGGTAGTGCACCTAAATGCAAGTGCATTCCTCTTCTTTCTATTTTACTTTTATAGAGTAAACATTGCAGATTAATCTCCACCGTGGTTTTTCCCCTAATAGGGTTTCCACATAAAAATATCTGGTGTTATGGTGTTCATTAATGTGATTGCATGATTTCATCTATTATATGTTGCAAATGCTATATGAAATTTAATTATTGTTGTTAATTGTTTTAGATTTGTTTTGGAAATTAAAATTAGTGAACACTAATTCACCCCCCCCCTCTTAGTGTTCCTAGTGTCCAACATGATCATCATGGAAAATACAAGCCCTTAAGTGGTGAAAAATTCAAAAAAATAGAGTTCAAGAAATTGACATAAAATTTTGAATAAGTTATCTATATTATTTCAAAAATATGTAAGAATAGAATCTATAGCAAATTAAATGTAGTTTCGAAACTACTAGGTTTTTTTTTTAAATCTATTTTGTGAATATTTGAAATTTCAATGCAGTAGTACTTAAATTTATCAGGGAAAAAATAAGGTGTCTGTCTGACCACCCCAACCACAATAAAGTGATAATATTTTTTTATAAGATTTTATATATAAGTAGAGGACTCATGTCCTGATGTGATGCATATTTTTTTGTAATTTATTTTCAAGTAAATAACTAATTATGAATTTTTTATTACAATTTTTAAAAAATATAAAAACTTTTATGTTTGACCACCTTAACTTGGTCAAAACTTCATGAAATCCATTTTTTTTAATCTTATAGTATGAAAAGCATAAAATGTGATGCATGTTTCGGATTCGAAAAATGTGGTACCATTCAAAAGCTATAGATGTTCTTCAACCAGCCTATCAATTAAGACTTTAGTCATAAATCAAATAGAAAATGAATAATAATTGTTTATTAAATTCAAAGTAAAGAATAATTTATATTGGTGGAAAGTTGAGAATCTTTTTAATAAACCCTTTTCATTTCATCAATTTTCAGTAAAAAAAAGGTCATCAACCACATACCCTACACATACCCATCATATTGCCACTTTTTGGCCCATCATGATCCTACACATACCCTCAAGCATGTTTTATAGTTTTGTCTTAAATTCATAGTTTTTTATTATGTATGCAATTTTGATAACAATATAGCAAATACAATACAGGGTGATACCAATTTCATGGCTATTATCTCTCCTTGTACTCATTTTATGAGTTATGAACAAAAGTAATCCAAGATTCCTTTTGTTTGTGTCTATTGTTTCTCAATGGATGTTTAATTTCATTCTTGCTTATTAGTTCAATGAATTAATGTAAATTATTGGATGAGATTGTTAACTCATAAGAATCAGCTGCTAGGATATTTGTAAGCAGTGATAATCATGAATGTAATAGGGGAATGTTGTAGAGCATTGTTTCTCAAGATTGTAGGTTGTTATTGATAAGATGTCTAGTTGCATAGGTTGATATTCAATCCATGCTTGGAATAAGACATTGGTTCATGCAAAGTATTCATAATTTAGTTCCTGATTTGATTCATCAACTAATCACCTTTATTTTATAAACTTTCAAAACAATACTATTGTATTTGTTTTGTGTTGAGTTTCATTTTCTCATGCTCTAAGTGTAGGATATCAATAAATGATCTGCCAACTTATTTGATGTGCTATGTTATTGAGTGGGTTTATGAGAATTATCTATTATTGACCATGTATCTGAGTAGTAGTCATATAAATTCTTGAGTATATATTGTGGGATCACCCTAAAAAAGTTTAACATATCCCAAAGTGTAGGAGTAGAAGTCTCACATATTTTACTCGTTCATTGGCCAATCCCTTTGGAGTACTAAGTATTGGAAATGGAAAAGTCCATAGGTATTTTTTAAGATCAGTTTGGTTCTTAAAACATAACCAACAAATTGGTGACTCTACTAGGGACTAGCTAAGTCCAAAATCTCTAAGTTTAGATCGGGTATAGATAGAGTCGAGTAGTTTATTATATTATTCTTTATTATCTGAAGAATAATTGGTTTAACTTCGTTGCAAGGAGTCACGTCATACCCAGTATTATGCGTCAGTTCTTAGTTCATTTTTTCACCTTGTGTCAGGTTATGTTTAAAATGTTTTCTGAGGTTACAAATAAAAATTCAAAGTGCAATCACTTTCTATTTCTCAGTATCCTAGGTGGTGACTCTAAGGTCTCTAATACTAGTATAATGATAAATTCTAAAAAGGAACACAAGAAGAAGGATTCTGACATATTTGACATCATGAAGAAGACCATAAGTTATGCAAAGAAGCATCCTGGGCATAAGGTAGTATCAGAACTTGTAAAAGAAGACCAACCCACCTAGGTTAAGAAAAGCTCTAAATCAAGTAAGTATGTTGATTCCCCTGCTGATGAATCTCCTACTTTTAATATTGATGTAAGTAGCATTGGTTTCTAGGAAAAGGCACATGAAGTTGAACGGTCTAACATAGACCAAGGAAGTTTCCTTATTGAGCAAGTGTTTGATAACAAGCTTAGCATCGCAAGAGAGGAAGATAGATGTGAATTTTGGGGTAAGAATAAGAAGTTTTCAAATCCTTTAACCCTTGGGGTTGGCTCCGTTTTTAGTGGAAAGAATTTTAATCCAAGAGGTGAGTCTCCTAAGGTACAAGTGCACCTTTCTGTTGAGGAAGATCCTATTGAATGGCCCTACTATACTCCTACACCGAGTGAGCCTAGAGATCTTCTGGAAAATGAAGAAGACATAGATAAAGATATGCAAGCTATAGAAGAGGAAGAGCTAAGGCTTAAAGAAGAAGAAGAGAGTATATTGAGGGTATTAAAGGAGAGAGAAGTTAGGATTAGAGCTAAGAATCTTAAGAGAGATGCTTGAAAACAAAGATTGGAGAAGATGAGAGAAGATGTTGCTATGTGTAAGACCTTTGAGGAAAATGTCTTTAAATTTGCTACAAAAATGACTAATGATATCCCTAAAATAACAATCCCGATGGGAATCTCTGCTACTAATACCTATACCACATTTGTGTCAACTACTAGAGCCTTAGATCCTCCTGTTAGTGCTAATAAGACATCATTTGTAGATCAAGGGAAGAGGCCCATTGATCAACCTAAGAAAACTACCTTCAATACTAGTACCAGGTATGTGCAGGATCATCATGGAAAAAAGAGGCCCTTAAGTGGCAAAAAAATTAGAAAAATCAAAGTTAGGCAACTTGACATAAAAATTTGAATAAGTTATCTATATTATTTCAAAAATATGTAAGAATAGAATTTATAGAAAATTGAATGTAGTTTCTAAACTACTAGGTTTGTTTAAAAAAAAATCTATTTGGTGAAAATTTGAAATTTCAATGCAGAAGATTAAATTTGGGAAAATAAGAAGTAGGTGTATCTATGACCACCTAACCACAACAAAATGATAATATTTTAGATATAAGTAGAGGACTCATGTCGATGTGAAGAATATTTTTTTGTAATTTTTTTCCAAGTAAATAATTAATTATGATTTTTATTACAATTTTAAAAAATATAAAAAACTCGTATGTCTGACCACCTTAACTTGCTCAAAACTTCATGAAATTCAAATTTTATTTTTTTAATCGTATAGTATGTGAAGCATAGAATGTGACACATGTTTTGGATTCAAAAAAATTGATACTGTTTGAAAGCTATAAATATTTTTCAGTCAGTTTATCAATCAAGACTTTAGTCATAATTTGAATAGAAAACGAATAATAATTACTTCTTAAATTCAAAGTAAAAAATAATTTATATTGGTGGAAAGCTGAGAATTTCCTTTAAAAACCCTTTTCATTTCATCAATTTTGGGTAAAAAAAAGTTTGTCAGCCACATACCCATCATATTGCCACTTTTTGGCCAATCATGATCCTGCACATACCCTAGCACTACCCATACTTAATCTTTTGAAACCCCCACACACAATGCAAAAATTGGTCATATTTAGTCCACTGCACCTCCAAATCATGATATCTTGATATTAAGTTGGAGAATGAAAAATTGCAAGAAGATTTGAAGAAATTTAGATAGAAGCTTCTAATGCAAAGATGGCTAGGAAGATTTCTTTTCTTAAAATGTCCACACCCACTCTAGAGGCTTCAAGATTTGGACATACTAATAGTGAGTACAAAAGAAGAGTCAGAAGGATATACTCCTAGTGGACATGGTGGTGGGAATCAGGGTGGTGGAGGTGGAGGAAATAACAAGAATAAGAATTCTTATTTTGAAGATGATGAGGGAAGCAAGAAAGGAGGTGGTACGTTCGGTGAAAGTGGAAAGGATAAGGACAACCGTCAATCTGACAATAACAAAGATGATGAACAAAGGGATGTTCATAGAGATCAACATAATAGGAGGTCAGTTCAAGTAGATAGATACCAGTAGATGTGTTTCACTAGAATACCTAGCTACCCTAACCCATTTCCTGAAGATTTCAAACCCGCTCTAGTCAGATTCTATGGTAATAATGCCTTGAGTGGTGAATACCATCTCAAAGAATTTGCTAATGTTATGGATGATTTTGAGGTAGAGGCAGAGGATTTCATGATGAAGTTGTTTATTCAATATCTCATTGAAGATTCTTGAGAATGGTATAGGGGTTTGTCTATCAAGAGCATTGGCTCTTGGGAGGAATTCAAGAGGGTATTTAGAGAGAAATATGGTGACAAGATTGATTAAATTTCTTTATTGAGTCAATTTAATAATATTGCTAAGGGTTCTAATGAATCTGTGGCTAAGTTCAATACAATATTTCAAAAGGCTAGGAAGAGGTTGCCTACTCATTTACAATTGAATGATAATGTGTGTTTGGTAAATTACTGCAATGCTTTTTGATACAAAAATGAGTTACCGCCTATTAGATAAGAATCCTCAAACATTAAGGGAAGCATATAAGATGGTAGAGAATATTGAGAATATTAGTAAAGAAATTGGTAAATTTGGTAGAAGAGATGATGCAAAACTCCTCAGAAATTTAAAGGAGGACAAGAGTTTAGGTGTTAAAGGGGGGACTCTTAGGGATAAGATTGACAATTTTATTAAAACTATAAATGACAAAATTTAAAGCAAGAAAGGTTCAACCAAAAAATTATCAAAGGAATGAAAGACCTCCTAGGTTACAATACCATCCATATAATACAAATTGGTATAATGGGAAGCCTATTCTTAATAATCAAAGGAATTCCCAGAATAAGGTCCCTTCAGATCCTTTGGAGAAAAATTTAGGAAATTTTGTTGAAGATACCCCTTGGTGCATGGTTTTTCAAATGCCACATTCTCCTCAGCAATGTGACATTGCACATATGGTTGAGGTGGAAGAGGATATTCTTGAATATTGTGATAACCAAAATGAGGAGGATATTGATGTACTTATGGTTATGGGTGATTCTGATGTTGCTGACAATTAGTGCTCTTCTGATATGGACTCCTATGAAGTGGATGTAGATAATAAAAGGAAAATTTCTAGTGCATATCATCAGCAAGTCCTCTCTGATGATGATGTTGATAGTGATACTGGCATATATAATTTATAAGTGATTGAAGATGGTGTATCCCTAAGTAGGCCCTCAGATGAAGAGATTCCAAAATATACTATAGTCTTGTCCACCCAAGCAAAAATTTCCTATCATCTAAGGAATAGAATAGTTGGTGGTGAACAAGGTAGTCCTACTTCTATTTTCATAAAGGAGTAAAATTCCATAGGAAAAGAGCACAAACTTGACAAAAAAATGGAAGCAGTCAAAGCTAAAGAAGGCAAGGGAGATAAAATTTGGGCTAAGAGAGTAGATAAGCCAAAAGCTACTCAAGAATTCAAATCTTCTATTGTGATGATAAAGATAGAAAATAAAAACCCTAAATTTACAAAGAAGGATGTGAAGCATACGGATGAGGTACCCAAAAATCAACAGAAGGAGAGAAACAATGAACAAGGTATGCTCCCAATTGAATTACCCAAGTATACTCTTGTTGATATGTTTCAATTACTTAGCCAAGTAAAAGTATCTATGCCTTTTCTTTAAATGATGAAAATAGAGGAACATAAGCAGAAGGTAGTAGCCCTTATCAATGGTGCTATTATAGCCTATAATTATTTGGTGGTGTCCAATCCACCCAAACTGAATGAAAAATATTAGAAAGATAAGGAATTTGATGGAATCATCACTGAGATTCCCCATATTTTTCTAGGGAATTCAGTAATTGTGTGTCCTTAGAAGATAGATCCATTTTTTCTCACTTTGATTGTTGGGGAAAATTTTATAAAAAAATGTATTATTGAATCTGGAGCGTCAAATAACATCATGCCAGCAAAAATCATGGAGGCACTAGGATTGAAAGTTGTTAACACTCATGGTAAGTTCTATGCTATGGATTCAAGAGAATTCCCTGTTATTGGTGTGATAAATGAACTTCCATACAAATTAGAATCCCACCCAGATAAAGAGTTTAAAATGAGTGTGGTGGTAGTGGATATCCCACCTAATTATGGAATGCTACTATCTTGGAAATGGAGTGCATGATCTATGGGAGGTAGTATGTGTATACACATAAAAAATAGTCATCATATTCAATTAATTAAATACAACCTAGATTTGATTAATGCTTCAACTACATATAAAAAAGGTCTTACTTTATTTATATTGTTCACTTTCATTTTAATTCTTCTAATTCACATTCTTCGAAATAATTAAATAAACAAAATACCCTAAACGTGTTTATTTAATTAACATTCATTAATCCTGATTAAGAATTAGAGCACATTTCTACAACTTTTTGTGTGCCACCTCGTGAAGGTCACATGAAAATAAATAAGCCTAATTATTAATTAGAATTATCCTCACACACTTCCACCAATGAGAAAAAGCACGTGGCTTTATTCCCCCATAGTTCCAACAAATTTGGAGCACATGGGTCTTTGTTTCACACGCTTAGGAATTCCATACATTTGGCATGCTTCCAATTGGTCAAGGGATTCTCTCCACACACATGGCATGTTGTCCTTGGTCAAGGGGACAACATCTTGATTCCTTTCATCTTCATTGTCTATCATTTCTCCTTCGAATCTAGACCATTGATGGGTGCCACCTCACAAAATGCTTGAGAAACCCTATAAATACACCCTCTTGCTTTAGAATTTATGATCCACCTTTTGAGTAATGTTATAATGCTATTTTGAGAAACAAATTGGAATAGTGTTATAATTCCATTTTTCATCCACAATTTGAGTATTGTTACCATGTAGGTTTTTCATAGGAGCTTGGAGCTTTCATGGAGTCTTATACTTAGTTTTTATATCATGTGTTACTTTACATTCTCATCTTAGATTAATTAATTGCTTCATAGTTACATTTTATCATCCTCATTGCATCATAGTTACATTTTAGGTTAGTTTGTTTTATGTTTGTATTTGAGCATATGCATAATCATGGATTGTTCATTCTAGTTTCATATCATCTCACTCATCTCCACTTGTTCATTCATCCTCGACATCATCCTTCATTTCTCATTGCATCCATTATCCTTTCCATAATTTTGTTTCATTTAGAAGCATACCACTAATCCTTCCACCACACATTTGCACATAGAAATCATCTTAGCTTGCATATTAAGCATCAAATCTCATTTTCTAGGTAGTCATTTTAACAACCTTTGTGCCCATAGAAATATGAGGGCCAATCGATTTAATAAATCCCTAGAAATAGGGAACAATGATACATTTTGAAAGGTTTGATTATATTATAAATAAAGTAGTTTTACTTGCTTCAAACTTTGAATGTAAACTGTCTCATTAAGGTTTGTGTTCACATTAGAATATAACTCTACACATTCAACACATGCACAAAATGGCGCCCACTTGGAAGTAAGTATAATCATCTATGCCTGCAACTATTGTATCTGCTACCTATTTGTCCCTCTATCAGTCATCAAAATATCAATTTGTGCCCGACATTGCTCTATCTCATCCTGAAGGGACCCAATCTGTGCTCGAGCCTACGTTATCTCACTCTGAAATGATTGAACCTTTTCCTATAAAGCTGCTATCTATGATGACTAATGATGAGAGGGTATCCCAATTCAAATCTTGGGAAGCACCATTTGAGCTACGATGATGCTCCTCCTGTGCCTCAAAACTGCAAAATCCAATGGATGACTGTCATTTGCACCACCATCACTCTCCCCACCATCCACTGCACCACCATCACTCTCCCCACCATCACCTCTGCAACCACCCTCTACACCACCATCATCTCCTCTACAAGCACCCTCACCACTATCATAGTGCCACCCTCATCATCTCCTCCCTCTCCATCAACTGGTGATACTAGATCCTCTAGATGAGTAAATCTAGGAAAGGGGTGTGTGTGGAAGAACTCTGAATAATCCTCAGTCATCTCGATGTTTGTAATATACAAAACATAATCCCATAAACTTGGGTTCAAGGTATAGTACTTTATACAAGCTGCCTCATATGATACATAGGGGCCCCACTCTAACACATCCTGTCGTTGACGTGCATTATGGGAAACTCCTAGGGTCATCCCCTAAACCCATCCAAACTATCAAAATACTCACAAATACAAGTAGCGCTCAATCACAACATGTGTCCACCCAATCAGATAGTGGGATAACAACATAAAGGGAATCTCCAGCTGATCCTCTGGCCACTGCTCACAATCCAAGTACAGCCACCATGTGATAGTCTACAAATCATCTAGTACCCACATCCAATAAGCAACCTTGCCCATCTTATGCTAGACATGTGGATAGTAAGTGAAAACATAGGGTCTCCCTAGTGGTCGATGTCTCTCTCCCATGGGTCAAGTGATGGCTATATGCTCCCATGCCCAGGTCTGTAGCAATGTGATGCCACATGAAAAACTCATCACCCCGTAATAGACAACTTTGTGCAAATATCGATATAAGTGGGCTAACATACATGATCCCCAGGCATACCTCATACCATCAAGTGTCATCTATGATAGAACATGACCCCAACATGCTAAAAATCCCTTTGACCTACAATCAGGACAAAGGAATCCACCAATAAATTTGGAAAGCGCACACGGTAACGGAGCATATCTGCTAATCATCTTTGTCCAAGGGATCCATCATCCCATAACATGATCATCTCAACATAATCTCTACAATGCAGTTGTCCCACCCTGCTCTATCTTATCATACACTACTATCTCTCCCATCACTAGGATCCATAGAATACGATAGACATCCTCGAGATTCACAGTCATCTCTCTAGTCAGTAAATGAAACATATTATGATCACTGTGCCATCTCTCTACCAAAGCTATGAGTAAGCCTCTGTTGATTCTATATTACAAGTGGTATGTCTAACAAGGAAGTCAACCCACAATGAGAGATAATCTCTAAGTCAGCTAATGACAACCGGCGGACCATGTTCCAGGTCTTCAGGAATCACTCCCGAGACTGGAGTACATCTCCATCTCCCTAATCATGAATATAAATCAGTCAACGTCATGTTCAATCAAGATTATCAATCAATCAAGATAATGTGCAGTCATTCAAATCAAATCAATCAAAACAATCAACATCTCATTCAATCAACCCATCATTCCTCACCTATCATGAGGATGACCTGCTATCAATCAACCCATTGTTCCTCACCTATCATGAGGATGACCTACTATCAATCAACCCATCATTCCTTGCCTATCATGAGAACGACTGGCTATCAATCAACCCATCGTTCCTCACTTATCATGAGGATGATCTACTATCAATCAACCCATCATTCCTCACCTATCATGAGGATGATTTGCTATCAATCCTACCATCGTTCCTTGCCTATCATGAGGACAATCTTCTATCAATCAACCCATCGTTCCTCACCTATCATGAGGATGATCTACTATCAATCCTACCATCATTCCTCGCCTATCATGAGGATGATATGCTATCAATCCTATTGTCATTCCTCACCTATCATGAGGACGATACAACACTAGTTCTATCATTTAATTCTCACCTATCATGAGATCAAATCATCATGCAAAACATCAATCAAACACTACACATACCATAATCTAACTGAAATCAATACAAAACATGAAAAACCGACAACTCCTAGGCTTCAAGGACATCTTTTGAACATCACCTCGGGGACTTTCCGCAATCACACCCTATAAAACAGGTCAGACCACAAGCTAAACCAGCTCAAATCAAGAAAGATGAAAACTTTCCAAGGAAACAAGAGGTGCCATTTGGGACCCCAAAGGCACCAAAATAGAGTTTAACTCCAAAAACCACCCAAAAACATGCATTTTCACCGTTGCAAGAGGCCCCACTTGGGACCCCAAAGGCTCCAAAACTCTCAAATAATTCAAAAACATGCATTTTCACCATTGCAAGAGGTGCCATTTGGGACCCCAAAGGCACCAAAACTCTTCAAACACATGAAAAATTGAATTTCAAGCTTACAAGAGGCACCATTTGGGACCCCAAAGGTCGAAAAACTCTTAAACATGCTCAAAAACACTCAAAAATGACAAAAACATTAGTTGAAAGTGCATAAATGGCATCCCATAAGCTACAACATCTATCTATGAAATTCAAAATGCTTCTAAATGGCAAGAAAATGACTAACAAAGAGGTTTCTCGTAAAGTGTACCATAGGTCCAAAGGCAATAGGCTAATCAGGTTGGAGAAGACACTCAAAAAAATGCTTGTGGTATGGGATCACCATCTTCCTCTAAGCTCTCCAATCTTCAACTTCTCCAAACGAAAGATGTAAACATGAATCCCATTTTTACCATTTTCACCTTTTAGGGGTAAAATGGAGAGAATTATGCTGGGATTTATTTCCAATTTTTTACCAAAAAGGAGGGGTAATTAATCAACACTATTCAAACAAAGAGCTTGCAACTCAATTTTGAGAGATAAATCATCTCTTCCATCAAACCTTCACTGAGTCATTGTTGGATCATCATCACATCATCACAACACTTATCACATCATTCAACCCTTCATTTTCACATCCTTATATTCACTGATTTATCTCTCAAGGGGTCATAATATCCATCAATACCTAAA
Organism: Sequoia sempervirens; assembly: GCA_007258455.2. Taxonomy (NCBI): domain Eukaryota; kingdom Viridiplantae; phylum Streptophyta; class Pinopsida; order Cupressales; family Cupressaceae; genus Sequoia; species Sequoia sempervirens. Next base: position 689,167,391 of record VDFB02271358.1, read on the forward strand.
ATTCAAAGTATAGGGCATCAAAATCCTGCATCATCTAGGGCATCAAAATATTGCATCATCTGGGGTATCAAAATCTTGCATCATCTGAGCATCGACATCAAAATATTCTTTGAAGGAACATGTAAACTCATCACTTCAAAGAGGGGAAAAATGTATACACCTGAAAACGATCATCATATTCAATTAATTAAATACAACCTATTTGATTAATGCTTCAACTACATATAAATAAGGTCTTACTTTATTTATATTGTTCACTTTCCTTTTAATTCTTCTAATTCACATTCCTCTAAATAATTAAATAAACAGAATACCCTAAGCATGTTTATTTAATTAACCTTCATTAATCTTGATTAAGAATTAGAGCACATTTCTACAATTTTTTATGTGCCACCTCATAAAGGTCACATGAAAATAAATAAGCCTAATTATTAATTAGAATTATCCTCACACACTTCCAACAATGAGAAAAAGCACATGGCTTTATTCCCCCACACATCCAACAAATTTGGAGCAAATGGCTCTTTGTTTCACACACTTGGGAATCCCATACATTTGGCATGCTTCCAATTGGTCAAGGGATTCTCTCCATACACATGGCATGTTGTCCTTGGTCAAGGGGACAACATCTTCATTCCTTTCATCTCCATCGCCTATCATTTCTCCTTCAAATCTAGACCATTGATGGGTGCCACCTCACAAAATGCTTGAGAAACCCTATAAATACACCCTCTTGCTTTAGCATTTATGATCCAACTTTTGGGTAATGTTATCTTGCTATTTTGAGAAACAAATTGGAATAGTGTTATAATGCCATTTTTCATCCACACTTTGAGTATTGTTACCATGCAGGTTTTACATTGGACCTTGGAGCTTTCATGGAGTTTTATACTTAGTTTTGATGGTATGGGATCACCATCTTCCTCTAAGCTCTCCAATCTTCAACTTCTCCAAACTCAAAATAAAAAATGAATCCCATTTTTACCATTTTCACGTTTTAGGGGTAAAATGGAGGGAATTATGGTGGGATTTATTTCCAATTTTTTACCAAAAAGGAGGGGTAATTAATCAACACTATTCAAACAAAGAGCTTGCAACTCAATTTTGAGAGATAAATCATCTCTGACATCAAACCTTCACTAAATCAACGTTGGATCATCATCGCATCATCACAACACTTATCACATCATTCAACCCTTCATTTTCACATACTTATATTCACCAATTTATCTCTCGAGGGGGCATAATATCCATCAATACCTAAAATTAAAACTCTGGGGCATCAAAATCTTGCATCATCTGGGGCATCAAAATATTGCATCATCTGGGGCATCAAAATCTCGCATCATCTGAGCATCGACATCAAAATCTTCATTGAAGTAACATGTAAACTCATCACTTCAAAGAGGGGCAAAATGTATACACCTGAAAATAGTCATCATTCAATTAACTATATACAAGTTCCTATTTGATTAATGCTTCAACTACATATAAATATGGTCTTACTTTATTTATATTGTTCACTTTCCTTTTAATTCTCCTAATTCACATTCTTCTAAATAATTAAATAAATAGAATATGGTAAACGTGCTTATTTAATTAACCTTCCTTAATTCTAATTAAGAATTAGAGAACATTTCTAAAACTTTTTTTGTGCCACCGCATAAAGGTCACATGAAAATAAATAACCTTCATTATTAATTAGAATTATCCTCACACACTTCAACCAATGAGAAAAAGCACATGGCTTTATTCCTCCACACTTCCAACAAATTTGGAGCACATGGGTCTTTGTTTCACACACATGGGAATCCCATACATTTGGCATGCTTCCAATTGGTCAATGGATTCTCTGCACACACATGGCATGTTTTCTTTGGTCAAGGGGACAACAGCTTGATTCCTTTCATCTCCATCGTCTATCATTTCTCCTTCGAATCTAGACCGTTGATGGGTGCCACCTCACAAAATACTTGAGAAACCCTATAAATACACCCTCTTGCTTTAGCATTTATGATCCACCTTTTGAGTAATGTTATAATGCTATTTTGAGAAACAAATTGGAATAGTGTTATAATGCCATTTTTCATCCACACTTTGAGTACTGTTACCATACATAGGTTTTTTGGAGGAGCTTGGAGCTTTCATGGAGTCTTATACTTAGTTTTGGTGGTATGGGATCACCATCTTCCTCTAAGCTCTCCAATCTTCAACTTCTCCAAATTCAAAATGTAAAAATGAATCCCATTTTTACCATTTTCACCTTTTAGGGGTAAAATGGAGGGAATTATGGTGGGCTTTATTTCCAATTTTTTACCAAAAAGGAGGGTAATTAATCAGCGCTATTCAAAGAAAGAGCTTGCAACTCAATTTCGAGAGATAAATCATCTATGACATCAAACCTTCACTGAATCGACATTGGATCATCATCGCATCATCACAACACTTATCACATCATTCAACCCTTCATTTTCACATCCTTATATTCACCGATTTATCTCTCGAGGTGGCATAATATCCATCAATACCTAAAATTCAAAGTCTGGGGCATCAAAATCTTGCATCTTCTAGGGCATCAAAATCTTATATCATTTGGGGCATTAAAATCTCGCATCATCTGAGCATCGACATCAAAATCTTCTTTGAAGTAACATGTAAACTTATTGCTTCAAAGAGGGGAAAAATGTATACACCTGAAAATGGTCATCATATTCAATTTTTAAATACAACCTATTTGATTAATGCTTCAACTACATATAAATATGGTCTTACTTTATTTATATTGTTCACTTTCCTTTTAATTCTTCTAATTAACATTCTTATAAATAACTAAATAAACAGAATACCCTAAACGTGTTGATTTAATTGACCTTCCTTAATTCTAATTAAGAATTAGAGCACATTTCTAAAACTTTTTGTGTGCCACCGCATAAAGGTCACATGAAAATAAATAAGCCTAATTATTAATTAGAATTATCCTCACACACTTCCACCAATGAGAAAAAGCACATGGCTTTATTGCCCCACAGTTCCAACAAATTTGGAGTAGATGAGTCTTTATTTCACACACTTGGGAATCCCATACATTTGGCATGCTTCCAATTGGTCAAGGGATTCTCTACACACACATGGCATGTTGTCCTTGGTTAAGGAGACAACATCTTGATTCCTTTCATCTCCATCGTCTATCATTTCTCCTTTGAATCTAGACCGTTGATGGGTGCCACCTCACAAAATGCTTGAGAAAACCTATAAATACACCCTCTTGCTTTAGCATTTATGATCCACCTTTTGAGTAATGTTATAATGCTATTTTGAGAAAAAAATTGGAATAGTGTTATAAAGCCATTTTTCATCCACACTTTGAGTATTGTTACCATGTAGGTTTTTCGTAGGAGCTTGGAGCTTTCATGGAGTCTTATACTTAGTTTTGATGTTATGGGATCACCATCTTCCTCTAAGCTCTGAAATCTTCAACTTCTCCAAACTCAAAATGTAAAAATGAATCTGATTTTTACCATTTTCACCTTTTAGGCATAAAATGGAGGGAATTATGGTGGGATTTATTTCCAATTTTTTACCAAAAATGAGGGGTAATTATTCAACACTATTCAAAGAAAGAGCTTGCAACTCAATTTCGAGAGATAAATCATGTCTGACATCAAACCTTCAATAAATCAATGTTGGATCATCATCGCATCATCACAACACTTATAACATCATTCAACCCTTCATTTTCACATCCTTATATTCACCGATTTTTCTCTCGAGGGGGCATAATATCCATCAATACCTAAAATTAAAAGTCCAGGGCATCGAAATCTTGCATCGTCTAGGGCATCAAAATCTTGCATCATCTGGGGCATCAAGATCTTGCATCATCTGAGCATCGACATCAAAATCTTCTTTGTAGTAATGTGTAAACTCATCACTTCAAAGAGGGGCAAAATGTATACACCTGAAAATGGTCATCATATTCAATTTTTAAATACAACCTATTTGATTAATGCTTCAACTACATATAAATATGGTCTTACTTTATTTATATTGTTCACTTTCCTTTTAATTCTTCTAATTCACATTCTTATAAATAATTAAATAAATAGAATATTGTAAACATGTTTATGTAATTAACCTTCCTTAATTATAATTAAGAATTAGAGAACATTTCTAAAAAAAATTGTGTGCCACCGAATAAAGGTCACATGAAAATAAATAAGCCTCATTATTAATTAGAATTATCCTCACACACTTCAACCAATGAGAAAAAGCACATGGCTTTATTCCTCCACACTTCCAACAAATTTGGAGCACATGGGTCTTTGTTTCACACACATGGGAATCCCATACATTTGGCATGCTTCCAATTGGTCAACGGATTCTCTGCACACACATGGCATGTTGTCTTTGGTCAAGGGGACAACAACTTGATTCCTTTCATCTCCATCGTCTATCATTTCTCCTTTGAATCTAGACCGTTGATGGGTGCCACCTCACAAAATGCTTGAGAAACCCTATAAATACACCCTCTTGCTTTAGCTTTTATGATCCACCTTTCGAGTAATGTTATAATGCTATTTTGAGAAACAAACTGGAATAGTGTTATAATGCCATTTTTCATCCACACTTTGAGTATTGTTACCATGCAGGTTTTTCATTGGAGCTTGGAGCTTTCATGGAGTCTTATACTTAGTTTTGATGGTATGTGATCACCATCTTCCTCTAAGCTCTCCAATCTTCAACATCTCCAAACTCAAACTGTAAAAATGAATCCCATTTTTACCATTTTCACCTTTTAGGGGTAAAATGGAGGGAATTATGGTGGGATTTATTTCCAATTTTTTACCAAAAAGGAGGGGTAATTAATCAACACTATTCAAAGAAAGAGCTTGCAACTCAATTTCGAGAGATAAATAATCTATGACATCAAACCTTCACTGAATCAGCGTTGGATCATCATTGCATCATCACAACACTTATCACATCATTCAACCCTTCATTTTCATATCCTTATATTCACAGATTTATCTCTCGAGGCGACATAATATCCATCAATACCTAAAATTAAAAGTCTGGGGCATCAAAATCTTGCATCGTCTAGGGCATTGAAATCTTGCATCATCTGGGGCATTGAAATCTCACATCATCTAAGCATCGACATCAAAATCTTCTTTGAAGTAATGTGTAAACTCATCACTTCAAAGAGGGGAAAAATGTATACACCTGAAAAGTGGTCATCATATTCAAGTAATTAAATACAACCTATTTGATTAATGCTTCAACTATATATAAATAAGGTCTTACTTAATTTATATCGTTCACTTTCCTTTTAATTCTTCTAAAGCACATTCTTATAAATAATTAAATAAACAGAATACCCTAAACATGTTTATTTAATTGACCTTCCTTCATTCTAATTAAGAATTAGAGCACATTTCTAAAACTTTTTGTGTGCCACTGCATAAAGGTCACATGAAAATAAATAAGCCTAATTATTAATTAGAATTATCCTCACACACTTCCACTTATGAGAAAAATCACATGGCTTTATTCCCCCATAGTTCCAACAAATTTGGATCACATGGGTCTTTGTTTCACACACTTGGGAATCCCATACATTTGGCATGCTTCCAATTGGTCAAGGGATTCTCTCCACACACATGGCATGTTGTCCTTGGTTAAGGGGACAACATCTTGATTCCTTTCATCTCCATCGTCTATCATTTCTCCTTCGAATCTAGACCGCTAATGGGTGCCACCTCACAAAATGCTTGAGAAACCCTATAAATACACCCTCTTGCTTTAGCATTTATGATCCACCTTTTTAGTAATGTTATAATGCTATTTTGAGAAAAAAATTGGAATAGTGTTATAATGCCATTTTTCATGCACACTTTGAGTATTGTTACCATGTAAGTTTTTCGTAGGAGCTTGGAGCTTTCATGGAGTCTTATACTTAGTTTTGATGTTATGGGATCACCATCTTCCTCTAAGCTCTGAAATCTTCAACTTCTCCAAACTCAAAATGTAAAAATGAATCTGATTTTTACCATTTTCACCTTTTAGGCATAAAATGGAGGGAATTATGGTGGGATTTATTTCCAATTTTTTACCAAAAATGAGGGGTAATTATTCAACACTATTCAAAGAAAGAGCTTGCAACTCAATTTCGAGAGATAAATCATGTCTGACATCAAACCTTCAATAAATCAATGTTGGATCATCATCGCATCATCACAACACTTATAACATCATTCAACCCTTCATTTTCACATCCTTATATTCACCGATTTTTCTCTCGAGGGGGCATAATATCCATCAATACCTAAAATTCAAAGTTTGGGGCATCAAAATCTTGCATCTTCTGGGGCATCAAAATCTTGCATCATCTAGGGCTTCGAAATCTCGCATCATCTGAGCATCTACATCAAAATCATCTTTGAAGTAACGTGTAAACTCATCACTTCAAAGAGGGGAAAAATGTATACACCTAAAAAAGGTCATCATATTCAATTAATTAAATACAACCTATTTGATTAATGCTTCAACTACATATAAATAAGGTCTTACTCTATTTATATTGTTCACTTTCCTTTTAATTCTTCTAATTCACATTCTTCTAAATAATTAAATAAACAGAATACCCTAAACATGTTTATTTAATTAGCCTTAATTCTAATTAAGAATTAGAGCATATTTCTACAAATTTTTGTGTACCACCTCATAAAGGTCACATGAAAATAACTAAGCCTAATTATTAATTAGAATTATCCTTACACACTTCCACCAATGAGAAAAAGCACATGGCTTTATTCCTCCACACTTCCAACAAATTTGGAGCAAATCAGTCTTTGTTTCAAACAATTGGGAATCCCATACATTTGGCATGCTTCCAATTGGTCAAGGAATTCTCTCCACACACATGGCATGTTGTCCTTGGTCAAGGGGACAACATCTTCATTCATTTCATCTCCATTGTCTATCATTTCTCCTTTGAATCTAGACCGTTGATGGGTGCCACCTCACAAAATACTTGAGAAACCCTATAAATACACCCTCTTGCTTTAGCATTTATGATCCACCTTTTGAGTAATGTTATAATGCTATTTTGAGAAACAAATTGGAATAGTGTTATAATGCCATTTTTCATCCACACTTTGAGTATTTTTACCATGCAGGTTTTTCGTAGGAGCTTGGAGCTTTCATGGAGTCTTATACTTAGTTTTCATATCATTTGTTACTTTACATTCCCATCTTAGATTAATTAATTGCTTCATAGTTATATTTTATCATCCTCATTGCATCATAGTTACATTTTAGGTTAGTTTGTTTTATGTTTGCATTTGAGAATATGCATAATCATGGATAGTTCATTTTAGTTTCATATCATCTCACTCATCTCCACTTGTTCATTCATCTTCAACATCATCCTTCGTTTCTCGTTACATCCATTATCCTCTCAATCATTTTGTTTCGTTTAGAAGCATACCACTAATCCTTCAACAACACATTTGCACATAGAAATCATCTTAGCTTACATATTAAGCATGAAATCTCATTTTCTAGGTAGTCATTTTAACAACCTTTGTGCCCATACAAATCTAAGGGTCAATTGGTTTAATAAATACCCGGAAATAGAGAACAATGATACGTATTTGAAAGGTTTGATTGTATTACGAATATAGTAATTTTACTTGTTTCAAACTTTGAATGTAAACCATCTCATTAAGGTTTGTGTTGACATTAGAATATAACTCTACACATTTGACACACGCACAGTATCCAATGTGACATGTCTTATTCCACATTTCCCATTTATGGTAAGGATGTTCAAGTGGTACGAGAACCAAGGGTACCACATATGTTGGAACACGTTCCTGAGGATGATACAATTCTTTTTGTAGAAAGTGACATCAGTAATTTCAAAATGGAAGAAGTACCAAGAGAAGTTGATATATTCCCTATGCCAATAGAAAATGAAGTTGTAAGATTGTCTGACAAGAATGGACATTGGAAAATGTACTTTGATGGTGCAAGCTCCAAAGAATGCTCTAGTGTAGGGATATTATTAGTATCACCAAGTGATAGTACATATAAATTCTCTTTTACATTGTCTTTTGTCTACACGAATAATGTGGTAGAATATGAAGTATTATTACTGGGATTGAGATTGGTTGAGAAGGATGGAATAAAAAAGTTGATGGTATTTGGTGATTCTGTGCTTGTGATATCCCAAGTAAGAGCTAAATATGCTTGCAAGAATAACAGACATAAGCAATATAGAAATTTTGTTTGGGATTCCCTTGAGTAGTTTGATGCTTTTGGAATTGAGTGGATGAAAAGAGGATAGAACAGAGTAGTTGACTTACTTGCTAACATTGCATTGAGACCAAATGATATAACTTTTACAGGAATCTCTAAAGTTTAGGTGCAGACAAGACCTTCCATTCCTGATAAAGTGCATAATTGGCATATTTTCAATGATGATGAGGATATTCTCAAATTTTCAAATTGTGTTGGTGAATATGAAGGTTAGGAGATTCACTTTGGTGGATTTGTTGAAAATATTGATGGAAAGGATACAATATTTGGAAAGGAGGTTATCCAATTAACTTAGACAAATAAAATCCCCAAAGGCCTTGTGGCACTTGAAAGGGTCTTTGACAGTCAAGATAAAGGAAAGATTAAGACAACTAATAATCACCTAGAGGACTTGGAGGAAGTAAATTTGGGGACTAAAAATGCCCCTAAGAAAGTGTATGTAGGAAAGAAAATGAAGCCAAAGGTGAAGGAAATGTTGATTTCCTTAAAAAATATAGACATGTCTTTGCTTGGTCATATGATGATTTGAAATCTTACAGAGAGGAATTGTTTTAGCATGAGATTCCTCTGAAGGAGAATGCTAAACCTTTTAGGAAAAAGTAGAGACCCATCAATCCTACTATAGCTCCCAAGATGCAGGAGGAGTCAGTAAAGTTAAGAGATGATGGCATTATAAAACCCATTTTACATTCTTCATGGGTATCCAATCTAGTGCTAATGAGGAAAAAGAATGGTGATATAAGTTTGTGCGTTGATTTTAGAAACCTAAATATATCCTCATTAATGGACAGCTACCCATTTCCAAACATGGAAGCCATGTTATAGAAGGTGACAAGTTGTGAACTGCTGTCAATGATGGATGGTTTTTTAGGTTATAATCAATTAAAGGTGAAGGATTCTGAGCAGTATAAGACTATATTCACTACTCCATGGGGTACCTACATCTATGTAAGAATTCCTTTTGGCTTAACAAATGCAAGTGCCACTTTTCAAAGGTCTATGGACATAGCTTTTTCTAATTTTATTGATTTGTTTATGGATATATATCAAGATGACTTGACCACTTACTCCAAGAAGGAGGAAGATCATTGTATGCACTTAGAAAAGGTATTTGTCAGGTCTCTAGAGTATGGGATATCTCTGAATTGAAAAAAATGTGATTTTGGGGTCACTGAGGGTAAATTATTGGGGTGCATTATATCCAAAGGAGTAAGGATTGACCTTGAAAGGGTAGCACCCATAGATAGAATCCCTCAACCAAAAAATTTCAAAGGTACCCAGTCATTTTTTGAACAAATATTTTTTTTAAGAAGGTTTGTGACTAACTTTGCAGAAATCACAAGACCTATTTAGGTGATCCCACAATACTGGTTTACAATTTCTGGGAGATCTTGATTTTTGCTAAAATCACATAGTTTTAGAAAATATAATGATTTAAGCCATAAAAAATTTCATTTAAAGGATTCCAATTGAAGATATTTTGATCGAACCACCTTAGATCAAACCCCTTTGAATAGAACCCTGCTAGTTTTAAACCATATCTATAATGAAGTCTCCTTTACACCTATCAAAATGATGATAAAGAACCACTTTTGATTTACCTTTTGGGGATCAAATGAATTTATTTAAAATTTATTTTTGTATGTAGTCCTTATTATAAGCTTCCCAAAAGTATATTTTTAAATAAATTTAATTTTATTATTATATTTATTTTTTATTTCTTGTGAATGTAGGTTTTTCACCGAAAATCAAGCTCTTTGTTCTACACATGTGGAAAAATAGTAGATTATCAAAAAAAATTGAAAAATATCGGTGTACTAAATATTGAGGTCCTTGATCCAAATAAAAAAAAAAGAATTTTGATACATACAAAAAAGATTATGTTGTATATAGTCCTCCTATGTTTGAATTGTAATTGGTTTGACTTTGAAACTTTATTAAGGAAAAAATATTCAATAAAACACTATGAAACCAAATGAAAGTCCTAAATAGTGTAGTTACAAATCTAAATTTGAAAAAATTAGAATTTTATCCTTTATGGAAAAAAATATATGTTGTATACAGTGAGTATCAATCCTTGAAAATGGTGTTTACAAAAAAAAAAAAAATCAAGGAGATGGAAAAAAAATGCAATCTGATTCCAAAATTTTTGAAAAAAATGTATTTAGAATCTACAAAAAAAATGTCACAAATCACTAGTTTGCAACATCTACAAATTCCTCATGATTTAGCCACTATAGGTGCTTGAAAGTGAAGATTTAGTTAGAAAAAAATAGTTCAATGTCCAGTTGGGCCAAAAATTGTAAACCACTATTGTGGGATCACCCATTTCCAAGATGCTGAAGAAGGGAGAAAAGGTGCTTTGGAGTGAGGAGCCTAGCTAGGTGTTTAAAAAAATGAAACAAGCTATCAGGGAGGCTTCAGTATTGAAATCTCCTAATTTCTCTAAGCCAATGTGATGAGGTAAAAATAACCCCATCAATATAATGGACTCAATATGTAGACCTATACGCTTCAACCTAATTTACCCTACAAATTAGTTACCTTTAGGATAAATAATTGCTCTCTTTTTATGAATAAATGTGCAAAATTTACTTCTTGAGATTAGTCAAAATAAGCTAACTTATGTTGATTTAATGGTTTAGTCCTTGAGAATTCACAGGTCAAACCCCACTTTTGATTACCATTCCAGTCAAAAGGGAAATTAACATAGATCTTAATACTTTTGAAAACAAGTGAGCGGGCACCAAAATTCCAAGAGCACATGTTATAGGTTGAGTCTTCATAGTTCTATTATTTTCAATTTCAAAAACTTTATGGATTGTGCTGAGCCTCTTTAATATTTCATGTCATGAGCTTTAAAGTCCATTTGTTTTTGAAAATTTGTTAAAGAATTTATCTACTGGAAAGTAGGATTTTGTTAGCCACTTTCATATAAATATGTAACTATTGCAAATGATGAATACAAAATAATATCATTATGTTGCCAATATGTCTTTTGAGTAAAACTACCATATGAATAAAAATAAGTTTTCCCACCACTCTTTGAATTAATGAGCAATGTGAATGGAGTCCTTTGAATGAAGTAACTTGGAGAATTATATTGCATGTGATCTGAGATAGTTGTAGAAACACCTAAGAGTTGACCACTCGAGGGTTATAGATAGATAGATAAGTATTTTACTTTTCATTTTGTACTTTCCTTTAGTAGATAAAAATTAAAATTAAAATTCATTTTCATGCATGTGGCATACTGTCAATGTCAATCTTGCAGGTTATAGCTAAGTTTGTAGTTTCTAAATTTAGTATCTGAAGTTATGGAGCACCTTCCTTCATTTTTTCTATTAACTTGCTTATGATAGTTATTGTATTGTTATCTTTTGCACTAGATAAATGTTTCCTAGATTCTTTACAAGTTTTACTTCTTCAGAAATTTATGCATTCTTTAGATTAATAATTTCCATGCTTTCTAGTATAGTGGTGATGCTTTTCTGATTCATATTTTTTTTCTTTCTAGCTTAAATTATTTCTAGCTTTTTAGATAGATGTTTTACTACTTTCAAAATTTAGAGACCCTCTAGTTTAGAGTTTGATTCAGCTGTTTGGTATTTAGGAAACCTGAGAGAGAGATAGACAAGATTTCTTCTATTGCATACAACCTTTGTTCACTGCCCAGTCGATATATTAATGTGTTTATTCACTAAAGTGTTAGGACCTAATGACAATCTATCACTTTTTGGTGCCATTGTCGGGGAATCCTTTTTCTAGTGTTAGTAGGAGATATCATGAATACCTCTTTTAGGATAGAAATAGTCACTTGGATTCTTTTTTGCATGGTCAGGAAATGAGGCCCCCATAAAATATTCATACCAAAAACCCCCAATAGACATACCAACAACAAGTAGGTAGGAAGGCAACTCAGATCAAGAACTTACTAAGGAATTGACCGAACAGGGTCAACCTGAGACCTTCCTGTGTACCCCAGAAAGAGAACATATAATTGTAGAGGAGTATATTCCTTTGCAAACTCCAGAACCTCGCCCAACCGAGAAAATTTTAGAAGAGGATCGAATCCCTTTCAACATCATGGGTGACCATAGAAATTCTGCCAACAACCACGATAACCCTCCACCACCACCATGCACATTCACTTATCCTATTGCTATTGATGCAGATGCAATATGACAATAAAAAATATCTCGCCAGACTTCTTTCCAACCTTCTAGGGTTTTTCTACTAAGGACCCTAATCAGTTTCTATTTGAGTTTAAAGTCTTGTGTCAGACATATGACTACAAGAATGACAATTAAAAACTAAATCTTTTCCCTTCCACTCTAAAAGACTCAGCTATGCATTGGTTTATGGGATTAGCTTCTCAGTCGATAACCTCTTGGGATGAAATGGAGTCTATCCTTTTTGAGAAGTACCAAAGCTACTATAGGGCCAATGATAGGAAAGAAGTGTTAGAATTAAGGAACATTGAGAGGGGGGTGAATCAGTCTTCTGCAATTTTTAACTTTATTAATCTGATCTTTAATGTACTGATAACATTCAACCAAAATAAATATGCATGAACATAAAGCAAGCAACCACAACACCATAACATAAGGATTTTTATGTGGAAACCCTATTAGGGGAAAAACCACAGTGGAGGTCAATCCACAATATTTTCTAAGTATACTCAAAAGATATTTACAAAATTGGAATGCACTTGCATTCAGGCACACTATCTAGAGCTCACTACTCAAAAACATACAAGCCCACTGCCTCACAACCAATGTCAAAAGACAACTAGAGTGGTGAACTATGAAATAGCATCTACAAATTCCTAAGAATATTTTTGGTTAAGCACATCAATCGCTTTCTTGACCTTCTATCCGATTCTGCTCTTTTGTTCTATTGTGCTCTAACTCACATCATAAATCCTTTTATGCACAAGTGAAACTATGCATAATCCTTCTGACTTTCACACACATACATCAACACACTTCGTACATGTATCAAAATGATATAATCTATCACTTATATATATCCACAACAAGAAATTAAATCATTACATGTCAGCTTCAACAAAATAATAAAATTAACATAAATTGTCGGCTCAATCCACAAATAATTTTCAATACGTACCACCAAAGTTGGCCACAACATAGTGAGGACCCAAATCAACATGCTCAAACACAAAAAAACTTAAACAATTACTCCTTGAATATCTGCAACATTTTTCATTCACCAAGTCAACCTTCATGCACTGATAATCATAAAATCAATCAACCAGATCTTATAACTTGCACATAGATCGATACAAGGCACTAAGATTCAAGAATATCATAGATCATATATCTAAAAACATTCCCTAAGATCCACAACTCAAAAAGATAACATAAAATTTCATACGAATCGATGAACAGAGTTATGTTGGATGCTTTGTTCTAACTTGACAGTTAATCACTGATCTTCAATCTAATTTCTAGTATGATCAAACGATGACATGCAGATTGAATCAATAACAACGGTTTCCATCAATGAAAACACAAGAAAATATTTGAAGTGTCTCTTGTGAACAATCTCCCCCTTTGGCATTGATGGCAACACTTAGTGAAAAATGACTAAGTGTCGGATTAGCACCAACATGAATACACTGCCAACCTTCAAAACTTCAAAAGGATCTTCAATCACAACTCAAAATTATGACTCCCCTTGAGATGAATATACATTTTTCATTGTTCTACTATCCCCCTTTTACATTAAGGGCAAAGATGGGGAATCTGCATACCAAAAATCAAACAAAATTGTTGCATATATACAAAACTTGCTTCTACAACTCACATAAACTTGAATATATCTACAAATTGGTCTTCAACGGGTTCAAAATTGTGTCCCAACCCTTCTTGAGACTCTCCAAAATTGGCATGTGACCATAGAATAGATAAGATTTCATCTGTCTTGATTATAGGTTCATTGGATCACTGACTGCCATAACATCTTGTTCTTCCTTCAATGCACTCAACATTGTTTGCATCTTCAAACCAATTAGGCCTCTAAGCTCACAAACCCTTTCCAAAAAAATTCCCTTCTTCATGCTTCATAATTTTAATATTTTCAAGCAGGGATATGACTTGACCTTCATGCTTTCCAATAGAAATGGTTAGAGGATCAAATGCTTGAGTGATATCTGCTAACTGTTTCTCACATTTTTTCATTTTCTTTTCAATGTCCTCAGTGAACTTAGATAAAGAGAAACATGACTTATAGATGTTACCACCTTTAGAAAAATAACTTTGAATATTCTTCACACAAGTAGCTAACATAGATTTATCATTATCTGTCATCCCTTTCAACCTACTAAACCTTTTAGCATCAAACTCCTTTTGAACCTTATCCATAGCTGACTTCTGAAGTGACTCAAAGTGAGTACTTATAGAATTAACAAGTTTCTTTAGCTGACTGGATGGATCCTTAACATATGAAGGCATAATCTTCTCCAGAATACCAGATGTAAGATTCAATAGCTCACTATCTTCAATATGTGATTTCATAATTTCTTCCCTTGCCTTGGCCTAAGAAAATGATGTAAGTTTTAGCTTCTCAATGGGAGACAAATTAGCCAAGTTAATATGACCTTTAATCAATTCATGATCAAACTCTTCCTATTTCTCTTCCAAGAACTCCTTTACTACCTTAGCAGTGTCTCTTGCTTGCACAAGAATCTCCTTCACTTCATCCTTCTTTTCTTCAGTCATTGATTCTTTCATAGCTTCAAGAATCTCTTTTTCTTCAATTGGCACAACATTAGGAGCTTCAGTCTCCATAGGAATTTTAGCATCATGTATATCCAGAGGATTCAAAGTATCCTCAAATGTATCTTCTTTTCCTTCTTTATTTACTAAATCAAATGAAACATTTTCAACATGCACTTCTTCAGAGGAAACATTGTATTTGTTCTTTAATAGAATTTCCTTGAGGATTTTCTCAGTATCCTTTGCCACCTCTTCAATCTATCTAATCATCAACTTGTTCATCCTTTTTTTTCTCTTAAAATCTTTTTTGGCTTCATTTAGAATATTCTTCATCTCTTCTAATGATATCACTGGACACAGATCAACAAGAATTTGTTCTCTCATTTGCTCTTCTTCTATCCTTGCACTCACTCTTCTCATTTCCAAAACTTCATATAGACCTTTGGGTAACTTAGACATAATTTCAATGAGAGTCATATTGGAATTATTAAATTATTTTATTGAAGCTTCCTCAAGAACTCTTTGACTGACACTGTCAAAGGTATCATACCATTCACAAAGAGGCTTAACATTATGATCCTTAATCAAGTATTTCTCTACTTCTTCTACAGACATACCTGATTTGTCTATTTTCATCTTCTTCTTTCCTTTCTCTTCATCACTAGAGGGCTTGTCCTTAGTGAACTTTGTTTCCTAGGTGCCCAAATGCTTTATTTCCCTTACCTCGTCATTAGATTTAGTCTCTTCATCTTCTGAGACATCAGCATAAACTCTTGTGCTCTTATCCTTCTTCCTCTTACCAGATGCCTTTGCTTGAGTTTTCACAGGGGTTGACTTCTTTGCAAGACCGGATGAGAGAGTAAAGCTTCTTATAGATCTAGTTGAGGTAGAGGATGTTTCTGAACTAGCAGATTCAGTTCTGGCTAGCTCTCTTGCTTTAGCTTATTCTCAC
The DNA here is from genome assembly GCA_007258455.2 of Sequoia sempervirens. Taxonomy (NCBI): domain Eukaryota; kingdom Viridiplantae; phylum Streptophyta; class Pinopsida; order Cupressales; family Cupressaceae; genus Sequoia; species Sequoia sempervirens. The sequence goes on from VDFB02271358.1 coordinate 689,183,405, forward strand.
TTTCTTCTAGCTTCTCTCATAGCTTCTACAAATATACCCATGCTCTCTGCAAAGGCTTCAACTTCCTTCCTTACCTTCTAGACTATTATGGGTTTCCTCAACTTCTCATGTACTTGCATATCTTTTTCTTCATAGGTTCCAAACCTCTCTTCTGTCAGATCCTGAGGTTTCCTCAACAAATATTATGCATATAGTTGGACCAAGATGTTCTCCTCAACTTCATAGCCCATTGGCATAATCCAGATCATTCTAGGATCTATAGCTTCCATCAAGTATTGATCAATGTCACCCATAAAACATGTAGTGTCCTTCTACTTCTCCACAATAGACTTAGGAATTTTTTCTCTTGCTTGCATTTCATTCTAAAAGTTCTTGCAATAACCCCAAATTGCAGTTTTATTTCCTTTACTATCACCAATGTTATATAACATGTCTCTAATGTGAACACCTACAGGCTTATCACCTTTCCAATGCACTCTTCCAACTCCCAGAACTTCATTCATGAAATAAAAGAATAAACACAATAGCATGTTACCATATTTGAAGGAATTATTCTTATCTTTCTTGATTTTTCCAAGTTTCTCCATTAATTGGCTTCTAAGTAGCTCACATAGATCATACTCTATGTTCTCCTTCACCATCTAATATGCTGCATAAATAGTTGTACTAGATACACAATTGTCCTGACTGGAATGATAGATCTTGTACCCAATGACCATAGATGCAAATCTAACATCCACTTCAATAATGTCATCAATTATCATATCTCTTTTATTAAACGTTGAACTGGTTGGATCAATAACTATTTGATTCTTCACAGAATTTAAGATTGGCAAGCCACCAGAGGAATTTAAACCAATAAAAGCGCTTATGGCTTCTTTTGTAATCTTAAAAGTTTGGCTCAACCACATAAATTCAGCATGAACTTGGCTAAAAATATACTGGACCCACTCTCTTTCATCAAACATAAGAAATTTTACAATCTGCATAAATTTCTTCTCCTCTAAGGTTTTTAATTTGGGCTTGACATAGAAATCCTCTCCCATAAGGTGATTGGAGTACAAATTCAACAACTGTGAGCTCCCTAATTCATCAATATTTGCATGAATGTATGCCCTAATTTCTTCAATATGTAAGATTCCATACGGAATAGATGAAACAACACCTAAGGGCTCTATCTCAACGGATTTGCAAGGATGCCACTTGAATTTTAGATGGGGTCTACCCTTGATTTTAACTACCAATGGAGCTGCTCTTTTCACAAATTCACAAGTTTACAAGTTTTTCCCTATAAATACTTTTTTGTCGTATTAGGGTTTGATTGCCGAATCACCTTCACACTTGAATCTTGTCACAATTCACCAAAGTTTTCTTCAAAGCTCCCCTAACTTCTTCTCAAAATGAAAAATGACAAATGAAGAATACTAATGACATTTTATCATTCACACACCTAAATTTTTTTTGCAATAAATGTTTTTTCTCTAACTCATCTGGATACTCTATTTCCATACTTTGTAAAAGATAACTCTTATGTAGACCTTCAACTCTACATAATACTCTCTCCAATTGTTTCAACAACATTTGTAGATCATCAATGCAATCACTACACTCATCCATATCCTAGTACCAACTACCGATACGGGGTTTGAAGAATTTTCTCAAGAACTCCCCCTAGGCCAGAGGCCTTAATCTAATTCCCAAAGGAATTACCAGATCTAGATTCTAGTGTTGAACCATTTCCTACAGTAGAGGGAGTCTTCTTCACCCATATCTTCTTCATTTGCTTCCAGATCTCCTTTGTAGTAGCTTTTCCTTTTCCTTTTTCATTCTTCTACATGTTTCTTCTTTGATTTACTAGACCCTTTCTACTTCTACAAAATCTAGCAATGTGTCCGAATTTGTTACAAGACCAGTTATTCCATTGATTTTCTCTTGATCTGTACTGGTTAGCAATATGGAAAAATCTATTGAATGTATAACATCTGACATCTCTATAAAAAAATATCATCATATTTTTGCATTCATTTGACTTATGACCATACTTATTGCAATTAAAGCACTGACCTGAGAATGATGGACCACTTGGATTCATTCTGCTTCTACATTGAGCTACCATATGACCAAATTTATTACAAACAAAATAGTAACCATTGAACCTTTGAGCATCAGGTTGTTTTACTAGATACCTTCCAGCTTTGTTCATTTGATTTCCTTGCCTAAATCTCCTTTGTCTAGATTCAAAGCTTTTTCCTTTCTCATATCTAAGACCTCGCTTGTCACCTTCATTCCTATGACTTTTAATTAGTTCATCAAGCTTGGTTGAGCTAATCTTGAACTTCTCCTTGAATTCATTTGCAGTAGAAATTTCATCTTTGAGATCAACAATCTTCTTTTCAAGATCTTCTTCATTATTTATAGATTGGTCCAATTCAAGCTCCAACTAATTAAATCCATCAGTAATTCAACTACATTCTTCAGATTTCTCTTTCAAGGACTGAGCAAGGTTCTCTTCATTCTTCTTTTTGTCTTCAATCTCCTTAGTCATCCTCATCATAATAGATTACATCTCATGCTTTAGGATTGTATTATCTCTAGAAAAAATTTCACATTCTTCTATCTTATCCTTCAGGGCTTGACTCAGTTGTTCATCTTCAATGCTTTTACTCTCTTTCTTCTTGATCTAATCATAGAGTTCCCTTCTCTTCTCCCTCAACTTATTGATTTTATCTTTCAATGACTCAATGAATTTCTTAGCATTCATGAGATTTTCTTGCAATTCCTAGACTTCAAATTTGGATTGATCAAGATCATCTAGGGCCACCAAAAGTTGTTGTTCAAGATTGCTTGAATCCATTCAATTACTTTCTCGGATCTTCCTCAAGATTTTAAAATTCTTCTAAGGAATGAGGCTCTAATACCAATTGTTCGAATCAAGGAACACTGAGAGGGGGGTTGAATCAGTGTTATGCAATTTTTAACTTTATTTATTTGATCTTTAAAGTACTGATAACATTCAACCAAAATAAATGTGCATGAACATAAAGCAAGCAACTACAACACCATAACACAAGGATTTTTACTTGGAAACCCTATTAGGGGAAAAACCACGGTGGAGGTCAATCCACAATATTATCTAAGTATACTCAAAAGATGTTTACAAAATGGGATGCACTTGCATTTAGGCACACTGCCTAGAGCTCACTGCTCAAAAACAAAAAGGCTTACTACCTTACAACTAATGTCAAAAGAAAACTGGAGTGGTGAACTATGAAATAAAATCTACAAATGTCTGGGAATAGTTCTAGTTAAGCACATCAATTGCTTTCTTGACTATTTGTCTGATTCTGCTCTTCTGTTATGTTCTTCTCTAACTCACATCATAAATCCTTTTATGCACAAGTGAAACTATGCATAATCCTTCTGAATTTCACACACACACATCAAAAAATTTCATACATATATCAAAATGACATAATCAATCGTTTATATTATCCACAACAAGAAATTAAATTGTTGCATGTCAGCTTCAACAAAATAATAAAATGAACATAAACTGTCGGCTCAATCCATAAATAATTTTCAATATGTACCCACCAAATTTGGCCACAACATAATGAGGACCCAAATCAACATGCTCGAACACAAAAACACTTAAACAATTACTCCTCGAATATCCACAACATGCTTCATTCACCAAGTCGGCCTTCATGCACTGATAATCAAAAAATCAATCAATAGGATCTTCTAACTTGCACATAGATCAATACGAGGCACTTAGATTCAAGAATATCATAGATCATCGATCTAACAACCTTCCTTGAGATCTACAACTCAAAAAGATAATAGAAAATTACATATGAATCGATGAATGCAGTTCTATCGAATGCTCTATTCTAACTTGACAGTTAATCGCTGATCTTCAATATGACTTCTGGTATGATCAAATGATGACATGCAGATTGAATCACTGACAAGGGTTGCCATCAATGACAACACTAGAAAAAAATTGTGGTGTCTCTTTCCAACAAGAAGAACTATTTAAAGTAAGGAAAAATGAAGATGAAAGTTTGGAGGATTACCTAGATAGGTTTATCTTCTTAGCTAAATGTTGTGGTGGAGAAGTCATAAGTCTTGATATTATGAAGACCTTATTCCTTAAATTTATCAATGATGAAGATTAGAGGAGTTTGGATTTAATGGGAAAAGGAGACGTGTCCCAACTGAGACTAGATGATATTATGGAACTGTGTCAGAATTTCTCTCAAACTTGAGGAGGAATCAAGAAGTCCACCCTCTTTAAAGGTTCCAATGACATCAACAAACTTCATGAAGAGCTCTCCAACTTCAATACTGACATTCTCATCTAGTTAAACACTATCTTAGATTAAATACAAGCTAAAACATGAAATCCTAAAACCTTGTCCATCTATTGCCCTAGGTGCCGAAACAAACATTTTCTAAGAGAATATCCTTTGGAAAAAGTTGAAAAGATTGGCGTTTGTCAAGTGTGTGACAAAAATAACCCTACCGATCAAGTGAGCTACTAAATGCCATTAAAAATTCCAAGAAATGAACCCCAATCAAGGAAGAAGTGAATGTTGTCAATCAAAGAACTAGAAGAAATTTTTCCTATGGCCAGAATTCCAATCCTAATTGGAGAGCCCAACCTAATTGGAACAACAATCAATGGGTAGCACCCTGGCCTTAGGCACCACCTCTAGTACCTCCAAATTAGGGAACCTATCCCTGGGGACTACCTAAATGGGCAAGTCAATCTTGGGGTAACCCTTCGTGGCCTAATTGGCCTCAACAAGAATGGTACACTCAAAGTCCCATTCCTCAATGGAGTTAACCTCAACATCAGTTTTACACTGGACCCAGGAGAATTCCTACTCAACAACAAAATCTTCTACCACCTCCCCAGAATATACAACAAAATGAACAAGTTAACTAGCCAGAACTTCCGACGCAACCAGTTCTAAAACCAAAGAACAATTTCCCAAATACTTTGGTATATTCTACTGAACAAGACAATATCATTGGACTTAATGCCATACACTATGGAAATATTTAATTGAGGTATAGAAAAATACTTTTGCATCTGACTATTGAAGAAATCATAGATGGACCTATCAAGAAGTCTGCTGAGAAAACCACCATAACACCCACATCTATAGAACAAATCCCAGATAGTATGCAACATAAGCCCGACCTACCATCTTCAGCTGGAACTTCCGACCTACCTCATGAGGAGGGGGGTCAGTCTCCAACTGAACTCCCGAAGGATCCTGTGCCTAAAGACAAATAGACTCTAACCAAACTTCTAAAGGATCCCGTTCCTAAAGAAAAAATCAAAGCACCTTTTCCAGAGAGACTGAAATCAATTCTTGTGAAAGATGCTCTGGAAATTACCTCATCCACTAAAACTGCATTAATACAAGAAATTAGGAAATTGTAGATTGAAGTCCCTTTGTTATGGGCGATTAAAGATATCCTTGAGTTAAACTAGCTGATTAAATAGTTGTGTATCAAGACCGCATGGAGAAAGCCAAAATGAATTAACACTATCCATATAAATGGGTACCTAGTTGATTTGTTGGCTAGAATTGCCAGAACTCTGAAATATGATGATCCAGGTAGTCTGCTTATAATAGTAATAGTTAATGAGGTAGAAATACCTAACGCTTTAGTGGACCTTGGAGCAGCCATTAACATAATGACTTGATGTGATGGAAAAAATGGGATTTACTGATCTACACCCCGCAACTATAGTTTTACAAATGGCAAATCAATCCATAGTTATTCCCAAGGGAATCATTGAAAACGTTCATGTTAAGGTGGATGGATGGGAATACCCAGTAGATTTTTAGATAATTGAATCCCTCTACCCAAGAACAGTTATCCAATAATTCTAGGACAACCATGGTTGGCTACTATTGCAACCAAAATTGACTACAAGGAGGGAGGAATGACCATCTCACATGGATCTAATAGCAAACACTTGTTTTTCTATCCTCTTTCCAAGTCTACAGACCATAATAAAGTATGCGTTAATGAACTGGAAAGCCCCAATGGATAGGAAAATTTGGCTTCACTGGCCATGGTAGTTATCAAACAACATGGTGAAGAATTAGATCATGAATGGGAGAATGACATGAAAAATCCCACCGTGGATTCGAACAGTGAGGAAATTTCAGATATAGAAGAAATCCTAGGACATCCAATCAACATAGATCACATAGAATTTGATAGTGCCAGTTTCATCATATTACCTTGTTCTTTGATGAACTTAACTCCAAAAACTCACCATTTCTTTGTAGATGTTTCCTGACTTAATAAAATTGTACCTCACAGCTATCCCCTTAACACCTTGATAAGGTCCATGTACACTATCACATCCAACCATCTGGGACTCAAAACCATTATGTTGCTACTAGGAAAAACTTTGAACATCAATAGTTGGTTGACTGAGATAGAAGAAAAAATATATTTTGACACCCAAGTGAATAGATCTAAAGCATTCACTTGGGACTATACAGATATGAGGGGAATACACTCTAGTGTGTGTATGCATCATATCTATACTAAGGATGTTTGAACCATTTGCAAACCACAAAAGAGACTCAATCTTGTTCTAAAAGACATTGTTAAAACTAATATTGAAAAACTCTTATAGGTAGGATTTATCTACCCAACTTTTGACAGCAAGTGGGTGTCACTTTGGTTGTAGCTCCAAAGAAGAATGGGAAGTGTAGAGTGTGTGTAGACTATAGGGAGCTTAACAAAGCAAAACAGAGAGATTCTTTCCCCCTACCATTCGTGGACCAAGTGTAGGATAACTTGGCTGAGAGGAAACATTTTCCATTCTTGGATGGATTTAGTGGATACAACTAGATATAGGTAGCAGCAGCAGACTAGGATAAGATGACCTTTACCTGCCCTTGGGGGAAATTTGTGTATTAGGTTCTACCCTTTTGGCTATGTAATGCTCCTACAACATTTCAAAGGGCCATCTTGGCTATATTTGCTAAGTTAGTAAATGAATGTGTGGAAGTTTATATGGATGACTTCACCTTATACAGTTTGAATTTCGATGAAGCCCTCACAAATCTATACAAGGTGTTAAAATGGTGTGAGGATCATCGTTTGTCCCTAAGTCATGAGAAATGATTGATCATGGTGGAACAAGGAATAGTGTTGGGACATCATATTTCAGCTGAAGGGATTAAGGTTGATCTCGAGAAAATCAAATTCATACAACTCGAGATTCCAAAAACTTAGACTGATGTCAAGTGTTTCTTAGGGCATGTTGGATACTACTAAAAATTCATAGAAAACTTTAGCAAAATCATAGCCCCTATTTTTTCTCTCCTTCAAGAGAATGTAGACTTCATTTGGACGCCTGAGTGTCAGTCTTCATTTGAAATTATCGAAGAGAAACTCATTTCTACACCTGTCCTTTGAGGACCTAACTAGAACTGTCTATTCCATATTTATGTTAATGCATCTGATGATGCCATTGGAGTGGTTCTAGGCCAAGAAGATGAGGATGGGGGAAAATATGCTATATACTTCATCAACAAGAATTTGACACCAACAAAAAATAATTATACCACAATAGAGAAATAATTCTTGGTTGTAGTGCATGCAATCAAGAAATTTCAACATTATGTCACAAGATATAAAGTTATAGTGCATATAGATCACTCAGCCATTAATTACCTCATTAAAAAATTGGTGGTAAATGCAAGGATAATTAGGTGGTTACTTCTCCTTCAGGAATTCAATGTCACAATTGTTGACAAACCAAGGAAGTCCAATGTAGTTGTGGACTTCTTATCCAGGATCAAACATGATGGCGACTGTGCTCCAGTACAAGATCAGTTTCCAGATGAAATTTTTTTTTCCATCTCCACTAAAACCCCTTGGTTTGTTGACATTGTGAATTATTTGGCCACCACAAAAGTACCACCTCACTTTTCATCAAAACAGAAGAAATGCCTCATTAGAGAGAGTTCCCCTTTCAAATGGATTAATGGAATATTATTTCGATGTGGACCTGATATGGTTTTATGATGGTGTGTTAGGGTAGATGAGACCTATAGTATCCTGAGAGCCTATCATGATGACCCTTCAGGAGGACATTATTCTGCTAAAAGGATAGCTCACAAAGTTTTGAGAGCAGGATACTACTGGCCTTCAATACACAAGGACATCAATAAATATGTTCACTGATGTGATGAATACCTAAGGGTAGGAAGACCAACGACCTCTAACAAAATTCCCTTGTAGCCTCAGGTAGTCCTTGAACCATTTGAAAAATGGGGATTAGACTTTATCGACCCAATAGACCATCCTTCATAAGGAAAAGAGTACAATCTGGTCTATACCGATTACCTAACTAAGTGGGAGGAAGTGCAAGCCCTACGTGTTACTAGGGAGGAATAGGTAACTGATTTCCTCTACAACAAAATTTTCATCAAATTTGGAGATCCAAGGACAATTGTCACATACCAGGGCCCCCTATTTATGTCTAAAGTTTTGTTGACATTCAAAGATCATTTTCAAGTAAGACACAAGAAGTCCTCACCCTACCACCTACAAGCAAACAGACAAGTCAAAGTCACTAATTATAGGGAGTTGGAAAACATATTAACAAAAATGGTTTCTTCAGGAAGAAAAGACTGGGCTAGGAAACTACCAAAAGTTGTCTGAGCCTACAACACCACTTGGAAATCAACTACTAGTTGTAGTCCCAATGATTTAGTCTTTGGGAAGAAACCCCTCTTACCCATTGAATTTGAACTCCAAACCCTTAGAACAACCATGGAGTTGGGCATGGATCTTAAACGATCCTAGATTGAGAGATTTTTATAGCTTAGCAAACTAGACGAATGCCATTTAGACACTGTCCATCAAACTAAATTGGTCCAACAATAACATAAGGTCTGGCATGATAAACATATCAAAGAGAAAGAATTTCGTAATGGGGATTGGGCATTATTTTTCAATTACAGATACAAGGATCGCCAAGGGAAACTCGGGACACACTGGCTTGGACCATACAAAATTTTTGAAGTGTTTGCTAATGGTTTGGTCGAGCTGAAACCTATTGATGGTGATACCCAAACTCTTCTAGTTAATGGGAATTGATTAAGCATCTATCATAAGCCTGTTAACAAAGAGGAGTTTACAAAAAAGGTAGAAATCTAGGGAGAAATCCACTGCATTGACTTTGTTGTGGTAGGGTCAATATAGTTTTGTTAAATAAATTCCAAATAATGTATAAAAATAAAATAAAATATTTCATTTCAAAATGTTTCTTCAATTTCTTCATCTATTTCATCATTTGGACTTGATTAAAATTTTGTCTATATTTTGCAAGACTTCATCTTTTGTCAAACACAATTTTGGCACCCCCTACTATGGTGCTCTAGAATTTATCATTGTGATTATTGTGATGCTCTAGAATTTGTTGTTGCAATGTTCTGGAATCTACACAACTAACTGGTTCTGCTCCTTGTCTTGATCCTGCATTCTGACACATCACTCAATGATGCTTTGGGAAGCCAAGGCCAGAATCTCACATCTTTCTTCCTTCCAGTGGCATCTTTTTAGTGATGCTCTGGAATTCTATTGTTTCTTCCTTCTGGTGGCATCTTTTCAGTGATGCTCATGAATTTCACTATTTTCTCTTTCCGACGGCATCTTTTCAGCAATCCTCCATAATTCTGCCTAGGTGCTCTAGAATTCTATTTAGATACTCTAAAAATTTTGGTTGCTACTCCGACTGCATCTCCCGATGATGCTACAAAAATTTTGGTTGCTGCCCTGGCTGCATCTTACGACGATGCTTCAAAAATTTTGGTTGCTACTCCGACTGCATCTTCTGACGATGCTCTGGGAACTTTGGTTGTTGTCTTGGTTGCATCTTTTTAGTGATGCTCTAGAATTTCTAATCTAGTTACCATGTTCTGATGACATCTCTCTACAATGTTCTGGAACTCTCTTTTCCTCTACTTCAGTTGCATTATTCGATAATGGTCCAATTTTTTAAAAATTTTGTCTTTCGAGTCTTTTGATTTTTCCTAAGTTTTGTGCATGCCCATCAATTAATTTTATGTCACTTCGAGATCTGCTCCCTAATAATTATTTTACCACCTCATACCAAATCTTCCCCTAATAAATAACATTATTATGACACCTTTTTTTCATAATAATAATTCTTTCCATCATTTCAACCATTCCATTTGTGCCATTATTATCCACCGCCACCACCAACCTTATGACTATCCAATTACATCAGCATAGGTGAGTGGTGTTCGATCTAATGACAAGACCTAAGGTACGTGTGAATTTATTTATTTAAAGAGTTAATACTTATTTTGAATAAAGGCTAATTAATTGGCATCACCCATTCCTCGTAATTTTGAAACTTGTGTCTTTAAATTATTGTTAAAAGTACATCAGTAGTTGTGTAATTCCCCATGAAAGCTCATCATAATTATTCAGTAAGGTGACAAGAAAGGTGATGATTAACTCCTCCTACATTGGGTATATCAACACAAAATTATTTTCTCGTTTGCAATTCAGTAAGGAAGGAATTATAGAGTTCTATATAATTTTTCCGACTAGAATAGAAATAAAAAGAATGGGAGGAGCTAAGAAGAAGTCCAAGCCAACTTTTGCAACTCCATTGTTGGCATTGGGCAATATTGCAGCCTTATTTCAAAATTCAGGTGGCTAGAATTCATTAAGAAATTTGAAGGGTATATAGAGCAGCTTGTGAAGAAATTTGTCGAGAATTTCATATATGGGAAAACCGTGGTGTGCATCAAGCAATTCTAGGTAAGTACGGAAACCATTGCTCGTCTTTCTGATCTCAAAAACAAAGGAATTTTTTTGAATGAAAATGCCCATGTTCCTTATCAAAATTTAATAGAACAATTTCATAGGGAAGGGGAACCCAAATCTGTAATGACCATAAGCACCAAGGGACATAAGGGAATCCATAGAATGTCTCTTCTAGAACCTTGTAAACCTATTGTAGCCTAGATAATTAAGTATTTCACTTGTGAGGGGCAAATGACTATAGAAGTGGGACTCCCTTTTCGGGTGCTGACTCATTTATGCCACAACATTGAGGACCCTTCTCTTAGCATAAATTTACCAGCCTTATTGTGTCATTCAATCACATCTATGATGGAAAATTACAAAGTTGGGACAGGGCCCCTCAAGCATCACAGTCTCATACATATACTATGCAAATACCATTTCCACATAAATCTAGAAAAGACGTGGCAAAGGTTTCTACAAAAAATTGAAAATGTAGAACCAGGAAGATCATTTAAGAAGGGAGAATCTTCCAAGAAAAAAGAACAGTCTTCAGAAGAATCCTCCTCAGAGGCGTTAGATGCTCTTGAATCCCAACATACCTCTATGGCTCGCAACGATGATGTGCCGAAAACTTTTCTAGATGAGTTAGAAACCCCAGGACAAGAAGGGGAGGTGGAAATTGTGTACTCTAGAGGTGAAGAGGAACCTCCTCACAAGAGGAAGAAACGAAGTAAAGTTACCTTTCAAATGACTCCTCCTTTATAGAGAATTAAAAGGTTTTCTTCAGGGGCCAATGAAACCGAACCCCAAGACATAGGCAATACTTCCAAAATGAAGAAGGCCATGACTCCTACAAAGGTGGTAGAAATTGATAGTCCACCTGCTAATGAGAAAATAAATAAAATAGAAAATCAAGGTGATCAATCTTCTAGGGAAGAGGATGAGAAAACCTCATCACCCAAAGAACAAGAGGGGGAGAAAACACAATCACCATATTCAGAGCAGAATGAAGATGAACCTATGGGGGGATTTTCTCCTTTTCTTGACGGAGTGGGAACCATGCTTAAAGTTGAAGAAAATGTGCCTCATGTTGATGAAGAAGTGCCTCACTCATCCCTTCCTGAGGTTACTAAGGAAGAAAATATGCCTCGTGCTGATGTAGGAATTCCTCATTCATCCTTCTCTATGGATACAGGGGATGCATAATATAGTCAGAGAAGTGAGGAATTAGAAAAGTTAAAAGAATAAATTGTGGAATTGAGAACTAGGCTATAGGATGATGAAGCGCAAATTAATTAGCAAAAAGAAGAGATTGAGGTGCAAGCTACCATTGTAAATAAAAAAGTCTAGGAAATTGTAAAATTGACAGTACAGATGGAGGAAAAAGACAAGCTCATTGAACAGCTATAGTACCATATTCAGAAATGGAATCAACAAGATAAGTAGGACAAGGTTGCTCTGTTTGACAAAGATAAGCATATTCAAGACTTGAAAAATAATTTTATGCAACTATTTAGTGCCTTTGAAGAGGAAAAGAATAGACAGGAAATTGAATGAAATGCTTCTATGAGTAAGATTGTGGAATTAGAGCAAGATTTGCAAGAGAGTGACACTAAACCAATTATGGAGTCAAAGGAGACACAAAATGAACCTATTCTTATAGAATGGTTCCAGGTATGCATTCCTCCAATATTAATGAAATGGATATAGCATTACTATCTTTTAAGGGATGTGGAATTTGAGAATAATAGGCTGAAGAGAGAATTGGTAATTCTAAAAGAATATTTTCATCAAGTATATAGGGGTAAATAGGATGCTTGTGAAATTGGTGAATTACTATTATCCTGTATAAGACCATCTAGGTTGTACTCTATGTTTCTCAATGAACAACTTTTAAGATGGAAATTACAAAGAATTCACCAAAACCAGCCACATGATCCTAATGACAAGGAATTTGTGAAAATATTTATTGAGTCACTCCCTGAACAACAATATTTGTTATGTGAGTTCTTTGTTTATAATTTGCTCCTACAAAAACATATAGGTACAATTGAGATCATTATTTCTACAATGGGAAATTAGTTATACTGGAAAAATAGATCAAGAGAATATGCACATGCAAAAAGGACTATAGGGTTGCAAATGAGGTATCCTCACAGGAAGCTTTTCTTTTTCAAGGAACAATTTTTGGGCGTCTGACTTAAAAAGGATGTACATGGAAAGTACAATAACAACCTTTGGTTGTGCCATGATCACTTTCAGGAACAAGTGCCAACATTGATAGGACCAACTTGGCATGCATGAGAGGAGTGGTATACCCCTCTTCCTATGTATCTCAAGAAAAGGGAAATAATTCACCCCTTAATATTAGATGGTCCTACAGAAGAGTAGTAGCTTTGGCCAAAATCCTTGAATAATTGAAAATTAATTGGATTGGTATGAGGTGATGACAATTTTTCAAGCTAGGTACAAAGAGTCACTTTTCATCAGGGATTCTTGAGGAACCCAGAGCAGTTGGATACAGAGACATGATTTGTATGATCTCAGTGCCAAGTATGAGGAGATGAGTAAAGGAAATCAAGGATAGGGCACACACTAGAGAGCAGGAGGACCTACTTGGGCTTAGGAAGGGGAGGAACTGATGAGGTAAAAATAACCCCATTAATATAACAGACTCAATATGCAGACCTATACCCTTCAGCCCAATTTACTCTACCAATTAATTACCTTTAGGAAAAATAATTGCTCTATTTTTATAAATAAATATGCAAACTTTACTTCTTGAAATTAGTCAAAATAAGCTAACTTATGTTGATTTAATGGTTTAGTCCTTAAGCATTTCACAGGTCAACCCCACTTCTAATTACCATTCAAGTCAAAAGGGAAATGAATGCAAATCTTAACACTTTTGAAAACAAGCATATGGGCACAAGAATTCCAGGAGCACACGTTATGGGTCGAGTCTTCATAGTTATGTTATTTTTAGTTTCAAAAACTTTATGGCTCGTGACAAACCTCTTTAATATTTCATGTCATGGGCTTTAAAGCCCATTTGTTGTTGAAAATTTGTTAAAGACTTTATCAACTGGAAAGTAGGATTTTTTTAGCCACTTTCATATAAATATGTAACTATTGCAAATGATGAATACATAAGAATATCATTATGTTGCCAATATGTCTTTTGAGTAAAACTACCATATGAATAAAAATAAGTTTTCCTACCACTCTTTCAATTACTGAGCAATGTGAATGGAGTCCTTTGAATGAAGTAACTTGGAGAATTCCAGTGCATGTGATCTGAGATAGCTGTAGAAACACTCGAGAGCTGGCCACTTGAGGTTTATAGATAGATAGATAAGTATTTTACTTTTCATTCTATACTTTCCTTTAGTAGATTAAAAATAAAATTGGAATTCATTTTCATGCATGTGTCATACTATCAATGTCAATCCTACATGTTATAGCTAAGTGCATAGTTTTTGAATTTAGTATCTAAAGTTTTGGAGCACCTTCCTTCAAGTGTTTTTACTAAATTTCTTATGCTAATTATTAGATTGTTATATTTTTCACTAGATAATTGTTTCCTCGTTTCTTTACAAGTTTTACTTCTTCAGCAATTTATGCATTCTTTAAATTAATCATTTCCATACTTTCTAGTCTAGTGGTGATGCTTTTCCGATTCATAGTTTTCTGCTTTCTAGCTTAAATTATTTCCAGCTTTCTAGATAGATGTTTTACTACTTTCAAAGTTTAGATACCCTCTAGTTTATAGTTTGATTCAATTGCTTGGTATTTAGGAAACCTAAGAGAGAGAGAGAGAGAGAGAGAGATAGACAAGATGTCTTCTATTGCATACAGCCTTTGGACACTGCCCGATCGATATATTAATGTTTTTATTCACTAAAGTGTTAGGACCTAATGACAATCTATCACAATGCAAATTCTTTATTTTGCTTCTTCTAATACAATTATTGTTGTTTTATTAAAAAAAATGAGGAGGGCTATGAACAACCCATTGCATTCTTCAAAAATTCTTTATAGGTTGCAGATCTCAAATATGACATGGTGGAAAATTAAGCATATGCTTTGGTTAAGGATGTAAATAAATTTAGGAAATGCCTAGTGGGAGCTACTATCACAACTTTTGTGCCAAGCGTTTTTGTAAAAGATATTTTCACTCAGCAAGAAACCACTAGCAGAAGGTGTAGATGGATCAATAGGATCCAATAATTTAACATTGATGTCCAAATTACCAAATTAGTAAGAGGTCAGGGCCTAGCTAAATTAACAACAAAAACTAATTTGGAAGCTAATAAAGTTAATTAGAGAGAAATGGTTGATGTGGCACCTATCTATGATATGCGAACATGTGGATGGTATAGAAGAATTGTCCAATAGCTACAAACTTTGCAATGTCTTGCAGATATGGCTGAGAATGAGAAAAGGACATTAAAATTGCATGCCATCAAGTATGTGATTATTGAAAATGAGCTATGGTGGAGAAACCTGGATGGTATATTACTTAAATGTGGATGAAAAGCAGGCATTGGAGCTCTTGTAGGAAATGCGTAATGGAGTGTGTGGTGGTCATTACATGAAAAAGACCACTACTCACAAGGTCTTGAGAGCAGGATTCTGGTTTCCTACTATCTTTAAGAATGCTCACAAGTTTGTTAAAACTTGTGATGCTTGTCAAAGGTTTGCATGAAAAATGAGGTTTTCAGGAAACTTACCACTTAGGCCTATTTTTGTTCAAGCCCCTTTCCAATAATGGGGAATTTATTTGATTGGAGAGATAACAAAAAAGTCTAGTTGAGGGCACTCATGGATCCTTGTTGCCACTAATTATTTCACAAAATGGGTAGAAGAAATACCCACAAAAAGGAAACAACAAGGTGGTGGTGGATTTCCTATTGAATAATATTCTCATTAGGTTTGTAGTCTTGGAAAAAATCATCTTAGATAATGCTATGTGTTTTAGATCTGAGGAATTCACAGAATTTTCTGATAAACATGGTATACAAGTTTCCTACTCTTGACCTTACCATCCTCAAGAAAATGGTCAGACTAAGTCCAGGAATAAGAGCTTAATGAATATCATCAAAAGGGCGATGGAGAAGAACAAAATCTCTTGGGATTCAAAACTAAAGTTGGCACTCTGGGCATATAGACTGACTATGAAAAAGGCTACTAGTTATTCTCCACTTGGCTTGGTATATGGTTTGGATGCTAGGTTGCCATAGAATAACCTGCTGAACATGTATAAGTTTGTGCAAGAATATGATGAGGATAAATGTGAATATGTTTAGCAAAAAATCAATAATCTAATGCAATTAAATGGGACTAGAAGAGAAGCTCATGCTAAAAATACAAAACTATAGTTGCAAGACAAACACTTGTGTTGGCCTCCTATAATGATTTAACAACTAGGCCTTTACAACCGTGATTCAGAGATTGGACATCTAACTTGAATAGCTATTTAAATCATCATGAAAGTGCATTTAACTTGTCAACCCAGGGACGTGAAATTGAAATGGATCAACACAGTATGTGCACTAGGAGCCCAAAGTAGCCATTTTCATTCTATAGTTAAGAAACACACAATGTTGAAAGTAAAATGCTTAGAAAGGAATAACATAAATGTCATCATCAATCAACAAATAAATAAATCTAAAATGCATAACAAGAATGAAAATATGAGCAGACAAAAAAGACACTACTCTGTCTACTTTGGCTGCAAGAACAGTCATAGAATGGAATTCTAGTGGCTACAAGAACAATCAGTGCTAGATTCTTAACTAGTTACTAAACATAAAATAATACTAAACTAATAGTAAACTAAAGGATAGATTACTCACCAAGTGGTCCCCCTTGGATAAGTATCCTCTAAAACTAATGAGAACTCAGATGCTCAAACTTAGAACTTCATTTTATTCACTATAAATCATGAGTACAAAAGAGTAGCATAATTGTATTGCTAAAAACTTAAGAATGCAAGTACAATATCTAATCATGCAACCTCCAGAGAAGGAGCATTTGATCCTTATTTATACTATCAACTAAACAAGGCAGTTAACTTCACGAACTGGGAGGACGCCATTTAGGGAAAACAGAGAAAGTGGGGTGATGGTTACACATGCATGGAATCTAGTTAGACATGCATGTCCACACATAGATTTAACACTGTAGTAATGTGCACATTTGTTCAACAGCAATAAAGATTGCTACAAGGTGGTTACATTCGGTTTGCATGAGGAATCTCTTGTTGTCAACCCCTTTGACATTTGAACGATTCCCTTGCTGGATGTTATGGTGCATGCCCAGCTGGTGGTGTCTTCCTCAATTTAGCATCTTCAAATTGGGTATGTGCAAGATCATGATGGGCCAAAAAGTGGCATTATGATGCGTATGTGTAGGGTATGTGGTTGACGACCTTTTTTTTACCAAAAATTGATGAAATGAAATTTTTTTTAAAGGATATTCTCATCTTTCAACCAATATAAATTATTCTTTACTTTGAATTTAACAAATAATTTTTATTCATTTTCTATTTGAATTATGACTAAAGTCTTGATTGATAGGCTGATTAAAAAACATCTATAGCTTTCAAACAATATCACTTTTTTTTAATCCAATACATGTGTCACATTCTATGCTTCACATACTATAGGATTAAAAAAATTTATTGAATTTCATGAAGTTTTGACCAAGTTAAGGTGGTCAAACATACGAGTTTTTATATTTTTTAAAATTTGTAATAAAAAATTCATAATTAATTATTTACTTGGAAAAAAATTATAAAAAATATGCATCACATCGGGACATGAGTCCTCTACTTCTATCTAAAATCTTTTAAAAAAATATTATCATTTTATTGTGGTTAGGGTGGTCGAATGACACCTTATTTTTTTCCCGAAATTTAAGTACTCTGCATTGAAATTTCAAATTTTCACAATATAGATTTTTTGTTTTAAATAAAACCTAGTAGTTTAGAAACTACATTCAATTTTCTATAGATTCTATTCTTACATATTTTAAAAATATTATAGATAACTTATTCAAATTTTTACATCAAGTTGCCTAACTCTAATTTTTTAAAAACTTTTTGCCACTTAAGGGCCTATTTTTTCCATGATGATCCCATACATACCCAATTATATCTACATGACAATGTTACTACACACAATAATTGCACATCTATAACCACCTTAAAGAAAATTCATTAATCACATGCAAAATTAATTTAGATAGTCCATATAACATGCCATTATCATTAAAAGTTTGCAGAAATAGGATTAGGCCCAATGTCTATAGTTTGAGGAAATATCATAAAAGTATCAACACTTGACATCAAATTCCATGATAACTTCAACAACCGAATCATAAATTCTACCCAAAATTAGACCATATTCTAGACTCATCACTCCCCCCAACCTAAAATCTTGTTGGTCCTCTAGTAGGGGAAGAGTTGTTCTTCTGCTTGGTCAATGCTCTAAAATTTACAACTGACAACTGTCCCACATCAGAGTGTGTTATGTGTGAATCAAGGTCCCAATAGAATCCTCCCAACCTGTCCAATCTACTCCATTTTTGTCTCTTTGCAGCAATATCATATTGGTAGAACATGAAGTTCAGTATAGGCCACATTAGGATGGGTGGCTGAAAAGTTAGGGGACGCTAGAATTTCCCTTTTTACCTTCCAATGAGAATATATCTATCAATTATTTTAAGAGCTGCAACATAGTTCTGGATGGAATGAGGCTCAGCCTGCTTGAGATCATCAATTAGGTTGTTCCATCTTTGTGAGAAGTATCTTTTCATACTTTCCTCTTTTGCTTTTTCCTTTGCCTTGTATTTACTATAAACTACTTATATCCAAGGAATAATCAAATTACCATAGCTAGGTCTGAAAAGCATTATGTGCCATTCCCTAAAAATATCCCTTAGATTATTTGATTCAACCCTAATGGATAAGGGAATGTTGAATTCCATTTGCTTATAAGCCCCATATTGCTAACCCCAACTAATCTCATTTTTCACCTAGGACATAAATGCCCTTAGTTGGACATTCCCAACATACATCAGTGAATTCCAATCATGGTCTTGAGTCACAGCATAATTATGCAAATAAAACTCACACAACAAATTCTTCATTTCAGGGGAAGCAATCCTATAAGCATTGAAAAATTCAATAGGGATGTCAATAGAAGGGTTCAAACCTAAAACAATTTTGGCCAGCTTAAAAGAAAGATATTTCTCCTTCAAATGCATAGCATACACCGTTGGAGGGGTTCTGCATCCTAAAATCTATGGTATCAAGGCTGCCATATCATCCACCTTCTTTAAGGTGGCAATTTATGCATCCTTATCTTCAATTTCCTCATCTCTCTTTTGAATTTCCTTCTTCAACCTATTTTTTTCCTCCTTCCATTTTGCTTCTCTTCTTTTCACCTCTTTCCATAAATGCATGGCTACCCTATGCATTGAAAAATCAAGGGGGTTGTGTATTCCTAGCAACATTTTCTTTGGCACTAATGCTAATTGCAAGGATTCAGGTTCTCCTGTCAATTCTGGTTGCACATGTACTGATTTTTCTCCCAATTTTTGTTATTGTTGCAGGTACTCCTGCTCTTGTTCTAGAATTTTTTGCAAGATCTCTTGCTATAGTCCTACCTCTTGCTGCAGGGTCTCTTGCTACAAGAAATCCTGATTTTTCTCATACTCTTGGTTTTCCACTTGTTCTGCAATGTTAGCAAGATCGACCAATGTTATGTTTGATGTCATCTTAAATATATCTTCTTCCTCGACATTCTCCTACCCCATTGGAGCTTTTGTGTCCCCTTGTGATATTTCTCTAGATTTAGGGCTTTCCTGTGGAGGCATTCCAAAGGATAGCTTGGCTGGTATTGCTTTCCTAGGAGGGCTCTCATGTTCCTCTTTGGTTGCAGGATGAATAGTTCCAGCCTCTCTCTTCTTAGAGCTTGGTATTTCTTTTTTTGTTGGCTGCCTTTTGGATTTTCCTTTTCCCATTTCTACCTCTCTCTTTTCTACCCTAGTTTTTATTAGAATTCCAAGTGGAACATCATCATCAGAGTAAGGGGAAGAACTTTCTTTGTCTGAGTGTTCAGTCCCAAAAGAGCTAATTTCTATGGTTTCTTCTACTACAGGAGGGTTTACACTAGGGCCTGTGCTAGAGGTTGAAGCACCAAGAGTGGCTTCAGTTGTGCTAAATCTCCTACTAGACCTATGAGGTTGTGGTAAAACCCTAGGTTGCAAATGCTTAGGTCTAATTTGATCAATTTTTATGAATTCTTCCTAGGTCATTCTAGACAAATCATGCAGAGACTTCTCAACTAACAATTTAATTAGACAATGATGGGAAATGGAATTGTCCCTACCTTTCTGAGTCTCGACCACCATAATTGAAAGAAGGTTGTATAGCACGTTCAACACATTCATAGGATCCTTTCATGCCTTATGTGATTCAAAATATTGAAGTGCACAAAATGAAAATTCGACTGGTGACCTTCAAAGGTGATGTATTTTATGACATAAACAACTATCTACTTCCATGGCTCGAGTAGAGACATTCTCTTCACACCCTATTTATCTATGCTCAATGGAGGGTCATTCAACTCTATAAATTCATCCTTGGTTGATCTGGTATCTCTAGAAGTAGGGTAATTTTCACCATCAGCAAGTAACCCTGTGACTTCTACAATTCTTTTTTCATTCGCCATGACCTCCAGCCCTTTTACTGTGGTCTTCCCTTCAAATAATGTCTGGGTGAATTCTAGTGCAATGTCTTCATCATCATCTAGCTTCAAGAAGTAGTTCATCCACTCATAGTTCCTGAATTTGGCCAGGTAGGGTGCATCCTGCAGTAATACATCGTGCACCATGGGTTCATTTCAAATTAACCCACCTCCCATTGTCTGCAATCAACCAAATGCTCTACAGTTTCCTTCCTGCAATTATCATCTGAAAACAAAATTCACCTTCTCACAACACTTGCTAACTTTCTAATGCCAATGTCAACTGAATTTTCCCTTTCTAATTTTCCTCTTGTTTGCAACTTGAGCTATGACAGGGTCAATAATGTCAAGGAAGGAGTAATAAAGGAAATCTATGATGGAGAGAAATGGTGGAAACAGTCGGTGTCACCTCACACATGCAAGTCGTTCTCTCACTTAGATTTCAAATCAACTCAATTTAAATTTTTCTAGCGTAGACCATTATGGACTAACACATGGCCAAAATATTTACATCCTTTTCCTCCCCCCAACCTAAATTTGGGAATGTTTCCTCACATGCAGGATGATGATTTGATAGGGTAGGCAATATTTGCATGCTATTGTGAATGTCCATACTAACGTACAACAATTAAATGAATGCACTTAAAGACAATTAAGATATAACAATTAATATGCACATACCTGAATGTGTGGATGATTCATTGCAAAGATTGTGGAGAAATTATTGCTCTCCTTTATAGGAAATAAGTTGAGCAATTAATGAAAATAAGGTGGGATGAGGTGGAGTGGAATGAAGTGAAGTGATGGAAGAGAGAGAAACGTGGAGATTGATGGGAAGATGGGTAGATGGGTGAATAAGTGGGCCCCACATAAGTGGAAGTCTTTATTATGGCAAGTACATACCTTAGTTATCCAGAAGGAGGGACAATAGTTCCACTTCATTTGACTACATGAAGCTCAGGTGTTGCATGTTGAGTGAATTGCTATAAGAACTCCTCCTTGGACGTTGACTTCTGATACAATATGAGGTGATTGTAGACACCTAAAAATGACCTAGGCCTGCAAGCTTTATTTTTACCACTTTCGTCCTAGCATAATTAAGTCATTTAATTATGTCCTTGGTCCACATTCAACTATTGATTAAATAATTCATAATTATTTAATTAATTCATGTCATTTATTCCTCATGATTATTAAATAAATAAATTTTATTTGATACGTCATTAATTGTCTAAGGTCTTCCTTTAATTAAATAAATTTCTTAATTTATTTAATTCCCCTTTGTCATTTATTTCTTCTTGATTATTAATTAAATAAATGTTATTTATTTAATTACGTCACTAATTAAGTCCCCTTCTTTCTAAAATTAAATAGATTCTAATTTATTTAATTTTTGTCCACTTTCTACTATAATTAAATAATTATTTTAATTATTTAATTATTCATTGGCCTCTTCTCTCATAAATTAAATAAATTTTATTTATTTAATTTGGTCCACTCTTGAATTTTGAATTAAATCATTATTTAAATTCAAAATGATTCTTTTTGTCACATTCCTCTATGATTAAATAATATCTTTATTATTTAATTATTCATTGGTCACCTAAATTAAATATTTTTTATTATTTAATTTCTCCAGTAACCTCTTTGTCCGTGCCAGTCTTATCTTCCAAATTAATTCTTATCTTTTGACATCTCATTTAATTTCGACCCTTGATTGAAATATTTTATAATTCAATCTTGGCCCTTCATCCTTATCATTTTCCCTAATTTTGACCTAACCCTAATTCTTATTGCAACATTCAATCTTGATCATTGATTCTAGGGTTTTTGTTATCTTCTCATCCTGGCCACACGTTCAAAATTGTAGTTTTTATAAAATGGCAATTTTGTTCTCATTTGGAGGGGTCTCTCTCTCTCTCTCTATTAGCTCTTGCTCTCTCTCTCAGCTCTTGGTCTCTCTCATGCTTAGATTTTACAGTCATAGTCACTTACAGTCATTGTCATTTTAGTCCATTGCAAGGTCATTTTATTTTATGCAAATCCTTCAACACTTGCATAGGGCTTAGTCATTTGTCATAGTTTCTCATACAAATCTGAGGGCACATTTTATTTACTGCAAGCTAGGAGGTGTAACAAAGGTCAACCATGGAAAGTGGAGACTTAGGGTAACATTGTCCCTTTAGAATTACTCTAACAAATTTAGAATTTTCCCTTGATTACAATGGTGAACCCGACTCTCTGTTTTCTGTCATTTTTCCATACGGTTGCATGTATTTTTTGTCAATTTTGTAGGAACAGGTACAGAGCACCGCAATCGCAGGCTCAAGTGCCGCAATTGCAAAATCGAGCCGCAACTGACAAATCAAGCCGCAACTGACAAATCGAGCCGCAACTGCCAAACTGAGTCGCAACTGCCAAATCGAGCCGCAACTGCAAAATCGAGCCGCAACTGCTAAATCATGCCGCAACTGCCAAATCGAGTCGCAACTGCAAATCGAGCCGCAACTGCAAAATCAAGCCGCAACTGTAAAATTGAGCCACAACTGCAAAATCGAGCCGCAACTGACAAATCGAGCCGCAACTAACAAATCGAGCCACAACTGACAAATCGGGTGGCAACTGACAAATCGAGCCGCAACTGACAAATCGAGCCGCAACTGTCTGGTAAAATTTTTCTTTCAGTTTTGAGGTTCTTATTTTCAGATTTTCGGGTCTTTCTATTTACTGGTTTTCTAGTTTTCTATTTCTTTTCTGTGTCTTTATTCCTACAAGTTAACTAGATTAGATTTTTCTTGTATTACTAATCTTTTCTTGTAGCGTGTGGCAATCCTCATTCGTGTGTCCAAGACCATTGCATATGAGACTACTAATATTCATTGTTTGCAGATTTGCATGTCAAAGAAGGAATAACAAAAATTTGTGCTTGTTTTTCATAGATTAGCAAACATTTGATTTCGGTGCATATAAAAAGAACACATGTCTTCTTTGGTTGATTGTGCTTGCAAGATGGTAGGTGAGTATGCTCTCACTTGGTGAAAACCTTGTGATTAGAAAACCAGACCCATCTTTATTTGTTAATTACCCTTCACGATTCGGTATATCGGAGTATCCTCTCCCCTTGCGCATTCGTGCGATCCTGGGTGTAAGAGAAATGGTTATTGACTCTAGAACTTGGGCCTGTTCTGGTGGGAAAAAGTACTCACCCCAGGACGGCTCAGACCGGTAGCACCCTGACACCGAGGGACTTCCAGCCGGTATATAAAAGTGGGTTCTTGGGGAAAGCCCAAGAATCATGAGTGTGGTTCCGACGAGATGGATCCGAAAGGGGACTCTTGCCACATGGATCACGCCCCACAAACGGAATGCCCGAACTAAAAACTCTTGTGTAGTAAGCCAAAATCCTTCTATTTGCTAGTGCAGCACCGATCGGTGTGAAGGCATCCACACTTTCGTAGTTTGTAGTAGATGTGATCAGCTCGCCATGGGAGTTTCATGGGGGTTGGAATCTTGGTTGGCCTGAGAAGAGAGTGCATTGTAAGGGGGAGCTTGTGCAGTCAAGCTTCTGAATTCACACGCTACAGATATGCGGTTGGGGAAACCTGCGTGGAATCTAGTGAATATTGTCATGGCCTAACCTAGGATTGTTCTTATCTTATGTGTGTTTGTTTACACCCAAAACATTGTGCTTGTCAAGTGCTTGTTGGATATTTTCAAAACATTATACACAATATTCACAAATCTGGACACAAACAATCAACCTTGGACAACTCAGACTTTTCAACAAGACATCAAAACACAATCTCAGTCCTCATTTCGAACTTAGACTTGGTATTGTCCATCATAGTCCTCATTTGGTATCTAGACTTGGCATTGGTCATTTTCCTTAGTCAACATCTTCATTGTCACCTTAGCATTTGGCATCCTTTCTTGACCAATTTTATCACCTTACATTAGTCATTTCCCTTAGAAAAACATCATTATCATTTTGCATTTAACAACATCATGACATCCACCACCTTGTCTTCCCTTCGCCAAGATATGGATAGGCTTGCTAGTAAAATTGAATGTGAATTACTCTGTAGAGGTCAATACCAAGAAGCCTCAGACTTTAGGAGACAATTTATCCAAGCCGAAAATCAAGGTCCTTCATACCAACAACCAATCAGTCCTAGTCCTCCGTCCATCTACCCTCATTGCCAAAATTCACTTGACATAAATCCTACCATTAATTGACAACAAATGTCTAGCTATCACCCTTATCCTAACTTTGACAAGGGAAGTCAATTGTCCACTAGTCCATTCCATGTCTCCACATCATATGCTAGTCTTTCACCTATTAATCCCGTCCAAGTTTGCATCCCTTATCAATCATCTACCAACTCATGTCAAATCCCCACATCATACCATACCGATCCAGTCCAAGTCTCCATGTCCTATTTCAATCAACCTTACACCAATCCAGTCGAAGTCTCCATGTCATATCCTTGTCCTTCAAAAGTTAATCCAGTCCAAGACTCCATGTCATATCCGGTCCAAGTCTCAACATCATACCCTAGTCCTTCACATGCTACTCTGGTCCAAGTCTCAACGTCATACCCTAGTCCTTCACATGTTACTCCGGTTCAAGTCTCAACGTCATACCCTAGTTCTTCACATGCTACTCCGGTCCAAGTCTCAACGTCATACCCTAGTCCTTCATATACTATTCCGGTCCAAGTTCCCACATCCTATCCTAGTCCTTTGGTCATTAATCCTTTTCAAGTCACCCCCTCACAAGCCACATCTAGTCATGAAAATTCTTTCATTACTCAAAGTCAAATCCCATTTAATAAACTTGAGGATACATGTCAAAATGAAAGCCCAAAGCATGACCTTATAATGTCACCCTCATGTCAAGAACAAAGTAATCCATCCCATGACCTTATTTCTGATTCCATCATCCATGAAAACCCCATCTTTTACCAAGACCCCATCATTGACCAAGAAGTCCAAATCCATGACAACCCCATCTTCGACCAAGACCCTACCATGGACAAAGAAATCCCAAATGATCCACTCCTTGACCTTTATGCCATTCATGATCAACCACTTGCCGACCCTATACAAGCCTCGACTATTGACACTTCCCATGATGAGACACTTGCCTCCATGGGACACATAGATGATATTCCTCTAGAAAAAGAATCTTCCACTAGGGACATGCTTGCATATGATCAAGTTATAGCTAAAATCATGGGACTCTATGACACTAAACATAATGATGGCTTTGACATTTCCTTGGAAGCACCAATAGAATCATCTAAACCTGACATGTCACAAGATCATACCACAGATATTAGTCAGGAATATGTCCAACAAGACAATGAAGCTAAGACACTTTATCAACTAGGGTCATCTATCTTTGTCAGAGCAGGCTTTCTTGCAGATGAAAATATTACAACTGACAGTGTCCAAAGACATCATGATGGGTTAGCATCTTGCTTTCAAAACAACAAATACCCCATCGCAAATAGAATCTGTCAAAGCATGCAATATCAAGGCAAAGGACTAGGCATACACGAACAAGGCATTCTTGAACCAATACAACTTCAGGCAAATTACAGACATCAAGGTCTTGGTTATTCCTCAGATAGCAAATTAAATGATGCCAGTGGTACCTCCTCAATACTAGGGGCAACCTTATTAGATACAAACGTCAAAATGGAGTCCATGAGAAATCCTTGTCATAAGGTTGTTGCCAACACCCTGTCCACCCACACCATGAACCGTTATCCTATCACGAATCAACCTCCCCTTTGGGACCAGCAAAAGAAAAATTCTTACAAGTCAAAAGATCAAAATCAAATGTCAAAGGCCATTGAATCAAACAAAAGGACAAGTGGACAAATGAAATTAAAATGGATCCCAAAGAAAGAAGGATCAAACAAAGAAAATATGTCAAAAGAAAAAGTCAATCACAATGTGGAGCCACCATACAAAAGGACTCCCACATATAACACATGTCCACCTCCTTCAAAATGGTCATCAATCAAGGCATATAAAAGTGTTGGTTCCAAACACCATCCCTCCAAAATTTGTCACCCACCATCCCAAGTTTGGAAAATAAAAAGTCACTCATCCAAATGTCCAAACAACCTTTCCACGTCTACCATCATTTGTCATAATCTTACATCTCGCCTAAAGTCCAAAAATCTCATGTCACAAATCCGTCACATCATGGCAGCAACTCTTTACCACAAGGACTCTCATGGCACTCTATTGCGATGTGCATATTTTGATAAGGCCAACTCTAGTATCAGAAAGGATCACAATGACATCAATCAATTGTATACAAGTGCTACAATCCTGACAAGACAACTCCTTCAGCAAGGTCATTTTTGGCATATCATGGCACCAGTCTCTACATCGGCACCATCAGTGGATTTAAAACAGTCAGTGGTTATCTAAAGCATCCAGGCTATCCACAAAATTAGAAATACAAAAAAAAAAATCAAAAAGTCAAGAAAACAGTAAAGAGAAAAATTTCATCCAATGGTGAAAACCTGGCAAACAGGCACCCTAGATAAGTACCATGATGAAAACCTGGCAAATAGGCGTCATGTGTAAAATAAATCGTCTATGTGGACTCTTACACTTGGGGGCAAGTCATCTCATTTCCCATGCCTTCCTCATGACATTGACATCCATCTAAGCCCTATCATTTCTGTCCATTTTCCCACCTACCTTGGTCTTGACATAAAACTGGCACACATAAATCATGCTTTGGGAAAACTCTTGACATGTCTATCCTTCGGTCATACACGATTCATGAAATATCATGTCATTGACTGTCATAGTCTTATTGTCCGCATACGATATAGTCCTTGAAAATCCTATGACAATTCCCTTAGTGTCATGTCTCTAGTCTTTTACCAAGGCCACCCCCTATCCTTTTATGCTTGTCAAACGGTCTAAGGATAATCATCATCCCATCTAGTCCTAACCAAGTCATTCCAAATGCAACGAGTCTAATCCATACAAGCACATTATCCAAAATTTTACTTCACTATGTTCTTGGCCCAGCTGTATACCTCCATACTTTTGTCACATTATCGTCATCGTCCTCACGGTGTTTCGGGATGCGTCCTTCCCACGTAAAATAACGTTGTCATCACCTATCAATTGATATTCAGCTTGACTAGGGGCACAATCATGTTTGTCCTTGGATTCTCATGTGTAGGAATCAATCATATGCATTTGTCACGGTCCTCTTAAACGTCAAAATCCAAAAAAAAATAATTAAAAAAAAAAGACAAAAAAATTATAAAATGTCCTGAAGAAAGACCAAAAAATCATAAAATGTCCTGAAGAAAGACCTAAAAATCATAAAACGTCCTAAAGAAAAACACAAAAACATCCAAATCAATGTCAAAGTCAGTCACATGGAGTCAAAGTCAGTGATGTCAGTCAGTCCATGTCATTGTCGAACTACGTTGTCTCTGCGCACTTGCTACGTAGGCAAGACTCACATTTTGAGTCCCCGAGACATTAGGTCAGTCCTTTTAGGTTTGTCAAAATAAAATCATGACGCAATCTTTGCTCATCAAGAAAAAGTCATTGGTCGCGTCGAACTACGAGGTCTCTCAGTGCATGACGTAGGCAAGGCCATCTGTCGATGAGCCCTCGAGGCCGCACTAGGTCAGTCTATTAGGGTTCATGGCATCACACTGGCACACATGTCAAAAAGTCTTCAAGACAACATGAATCTTTCCCAAATGAACAAAACTCATCATGACAATCATTATCACAGCAAGACAATCTCATCAGCACATATCATCATTACAATATTGACATATGGCCAACACAAGTCAAACTCAGTCAAAACAAGTCAAACTTAGTCAAACCAAGTCAAATTATCGCAACCAGTCAAACTATCAACTCTTGGTTACCTTTCAGATGGGTCCTTCTGAAGAATAACCTCTGTCATTGGTGCCTTAGGATGTGTCCTTCCTAGGCATTGTCCCTATCATTTGACATTTTTGAGGAATCCTTTCTGACACTTAAGGATCATTCCTCTCGACAACAGCGCTCTTTCAGATGTGTCCTTCTGAAGAACAAAACTCTGACATTGGTGTCTTAGGATGTGTCCTTCCTAGGCATCGTCCCTATCATTTGACATTTTTGAGGGATCCTTTTTGACACTTAAGGATCATTCCTCTCGACAACAACGTTCTTTCAGATGTGTCCTTCTGAAGAACAAAACTCTGACATTGGTGTTTTAGGATGTGTCCTTCTTAGACATCGACATTATTCAGGATGTGTCCTTCCTGAATATGGAAACCTTCGGCATTTGTCATTTTGACATCATTTAAATTTACATTGACACATCAATGCACTCGGCATCTAGACGCACTTGGCAAACACTTGGCATTTGTTTTTAGCTTTTATCATGATATTAGTTTTTCAGCGAGATCCCACTAAGCAGGATTTAGAGAAGTAGCGAAATATCATGTCAATTGACACGCATGACTACTAGTTTCTCAGCAAGGTCCTAATTTTGGGATTTAGAAAAACAACGACATATCATGGTAAGGACTCTTTCTTTTTGTATTTTGACAATCATGCTACTAGTTTCTCAAGGAGATCCTAGAAACAGGATTTAGAGAAGCAGCGATGTTTCATGAGTTGTCCTTGTCTTTTTCTGCTTTTGGTTGATTATGACAACAAGAATGGGGCAAGCACGCTCCTAGTGTGAGTCATGATCATCCTTGTCTGTGACTATTCATCTTAGGTAATGGTACGACCTTGCACACCTTGATCTATGTCATATCATGGTGTTTATTGGCCATTACAACAGTTCGCCCAATGATGATTAAGAGCAATAAACATTAGACCTATGGCAATGTTTTGAAGGATTTGGTCTAGGAACTAACATACATCTTTAGTCTTGTCATCTTCTCTCACTCGTCTCATATAGGCATTGCATCCATATCATCATCCATATCTTTTGCACTAACATTTCTTTGTCTCTTCATATTCTAGTCTTCTCATTAATTTTGAGAGCACACTCATGTTCTTGGAACCTGTCTGTCCTCTCGAGGGGGCATACCGTAACCATCCTCGTCATTCTTCCTCATCTTATTTTGCACTGGGGCATTTTTTGACTTATTTTCTTTGTCACAATGCGACAAGCGACATTATGACAAAGAGGGGCAAAATGTAGACACCTAAAAATGACCTAGGCCTGCAAGCTTCATTTTTACCACTTTCGTCCTAGGATAATTAAGTCATTTAATTATGTCCTTGGTCCACATTCAACTATTGATTAAATAATTCATAATTATTTAATTAATTCATGTCATTTATTCCTCATGATTATTAAATAAATAAATTTTATTTAATACATCATTAATTGTCTAAGGTCTTCCTTTAATTAAATAAATTTCTTAATTTATTTAATTCCCTTTGTCATTTATTTCTTCTTGATTATTAATTAAATAAATGTTATTTATTTAATTACGTCACTAATTAAGTCCCCTTCTTTCTAAAATTAAATAGATTCTAATTTATTTAATTTTGTCCACTTTCTACTATAATTAAATAATTATTTTAATTATAATTATTCATTGGCCTCTTCTCTCATAAATTAAATAAATTTTATTTATTTAATTTGTCCACTCTCTTGAATTTTGAATTAAATCATTATTTAAATTCAAAATGATTCTTTTGTCACATTCCTCTATGATTAAATAATATCTTTATTATTTAATTATTCATTAGTCACCTAAATTAAATAATTTTTATTATTTAATTTCTCCAGCAACCTCTTTGTCCATGCCAGTCTTATCTTCCAAATTAATTCTTATCTTTTGACATCTCATTTAATTTCGACCGTTGATTGAATTATTTTATAATTCAATCTTGGCCCTTCATCCTTATCATTTTCCCTAATTTTGACCTAACCCTAATTCTTATTGCAACATTCAATCTTGATCATTGATTCTAGGGTTTTTGTCATCTTCTCATCCTGGCCACATGTTCAAAATGTAGTTTTATAAAATGGCAATTTTGTTCTCATTTGGAGGGGTCTCTCTCTCTCTCTCTCTCTCTCTCTCTCTCTCTCTCTCTCTCTCAACTCTTGCTCTCTCTCTTAGCTCTTGGTCTCTCTCATGCTTAGATTTTCACTTTAGGCTACTATTAGTTTTACAGTCATAGTCACTTACAGTCATTGTCATTTTAGTCCATTGCAAGGTCATTTTATTTTATGCAAATCCTTCAACACTGCATAGGGCTTAGTCATTTGTCATAGTTGCTCATACAAATCTGAGGGCACATTTTTATTTACTGCAAGCTAGGAGGTGTAACAAAGGTCAATCATGGAAGGTGGAGACTTAGGGTAACTTTATCCCTTTTGTCTTCACATTATTTCCTTTGTGCTTTGTTATTTCATAGGAATTTTGATGTTATTGTGCTAACCCCTCTAACAAATTTGGAATTTTCCCTTGATCACAATGATGACCATTGACAAGAAACTTAAATATTACTAGGTCAATAGTAATGAGTTGTACAACACCATTAGGGAATACTTCAGTAGCCTCATATGGTCCTAGCCACCTTGTCTGCATTTTTCTTGCATTTTCCTAATATTTGGAGTCATAAAGCAAGGCCCAATCTCCTAGTTAGAATTTATTGGCCTTGATGAATTTCTCATGCCACTTGATTCTTTGATTCTGTACTATCTCTGTGTGATGCATGGTTTTTCTTCTCATCTCATCCAAATCATTTAGCTACATGATTCTTTCTCTCTATGCCTCAAAGATATCCATCCCCAAATCTACTACAATCCTAAGAGTCTTATGTTCAAACTCAATGGGCATCATGGTTTTCCTTCCGTACAATAACTCAAATGGAGTGAATCATGTAGTTATTTTCTAGGTTGTCCTATATGCCCAAACAACTTCTGGTAATCTATTTTCCCAATCCTTTCTATGGATAGCTGCTGTTTTGGTCAAAATAGCTTCAATTTCTCTGTTGGTCACCTCAACTTGGCCATTAGCCTGGGGGTGATAAGGAGTAGAGTTTTTGTGTCTTATGTTGTACTCATTGACTAGTGCTACAAAAAGGGTTGACGTGAATTGAGCCCCTTGATCAGTCACTATCTCTCTTGGAACTCCATACCTTGTGAAAATACCCTCATAAATAAATTTAGCAACCTTGTTATCTCTTGCATGCTTCATGGCCTTAACTTCTACCCACTTCGTTACATAATCAGTGCATACCAAGATATAATACTTACCATTTGATGGATGGTCAATGGTTCCTACAAAATCTAATCCCCACTTTTTAGAGGGAGTGATTACTTC
This sequence comes from Sequoia sempervirens, assembly GCA_007258455.2. Classification (NCBI taxonomy): domain Eukaryota; kingdom Viridiplantae; phylum Streptophyta; class Pinopsida; order Cupressales; family Cupressaceae; genus Sequoia; species Sequoia sempervirens. Next base: position 689,215,341 of record VDFB02271358.1, read on the forward strand.
CTAAGGGTAAAGTGGCATCTCATCAGATTTGGTTAGCCTACCCATTCTTTGGCATTTGTCACATTTTCTTGTATACCTTCATTCATCCTTGTGGAGTGTTGGCCAGTAATATCCCATGTTCAAAATCTCTATTGTTATCCTCTTGGCTACAAAATGTCCTCCACATGGTTCATTGTGGAATGCATGAAAAATGTCATGTCTCATCTTCTCTCACACATCTCCTCATGACATGGTCTAGTCCAATATAAAACAAACATCCAACAATCCACAAGAAAGAAAAATATTTTTCAATGAGCACCCTCTTCTCTTTTGGAGAGAAGTGAGGAGGAAATTTACCTATGAACAGATAATTAGCTATGTCAACACACCAAGGTGTCTATACACTAATAGAGAATAGATGCTTTTTAGGAAAGGAGTCATCTATGGCTTAATTATCCCCTAATGTAGTCAGCCTTGAAAGAAAATCTGCAACAACATTGGCCTTTCCTAGTTTATCCACAATGGTTATGTCAAACTCCTGCATCAACAATAACCATCTTGCCAACCTACCAGAGATTAGAGGCTTATTCATGAGATACCTAATGGCTGCATGATCAGTGTGCATTAGCCTATTATGTAATGCCTAAATTTGTTTAGGGCATAGATTACTGCCAACATTTCTTTCTCTATCACTAAATAGTTAATTTCAACTCCCTGTAAATTTTTGCTGACAAAATAAATGGCATTTTCAATAGCTCCTTCTTTTTTTCCTAAGGTTGCTCCTATGGCATAATCTGATGCATTTGTATGGATTTGGAAAGGAAGCTTCCAATTAGGTCCTTTGAGTATAGGAGAATGAGTAAAGGATACCTTCAAATTAGCAAATGCCTTGTCACAACCTTCAATCCACTATAATTCAATATTTTTAGTGAGAAGAGTATACAATGGTGGCTCTAGTTTTCTAAAATCCTTGATAAAAGGCCTATAATATCTAGGTGCATGGCCCAAGAAACTCCTAACATCCTTCTATTTTGTAGGTGTGGGTAGATTTGTGATCACCTAAATCTTTACAGGATCTACTTGAATTCCTTTGTGGGAGATGTAGTGGCCAAGGACTATGCCTTCCTTCATCATCATGAAACACTTTTCACTATTTAAGGATAAATTATGGTCTTCACATCTCTATAGGACTCTCCTGAGATTCTCCAATTCCTAATTAAAATCAGCACCATACGTGGTAAAGTCGTCCATTTAAATTTTCATGCAATCAAGAGAGATATTTGAAAATATATTGATGACTACCCTCTGAAAAGTTGTAGGTGCATTGCATTGGCCAAAGGGGAGTACTGAGTAGGCATAGATTTCCCATGGATAGGTAAAATTGGTCTTCTCTTGGTCCTCTGGTACAATTTGGATCTAGTTGTAGCTGCTCAATCCATCTAGAAAAGAAAAGTATTTATTTCCTTCAAGTGAGTCCAAAACTTGATCTATGAAAGGTAAGGGAAAATGATCCTTTTTAGTGGTAGCATTAAGTTCCTTGTAATCAACAAAAAATTTCCATTTCCCTCCTTTCTTGGGCACAATCACTAATGGAGACACTCGTTGGCTATCTGAAAGGGGGTAGATAAATCCTACATCTAGCAATTTCTGCAGTTCCCCTTTTACAATTTCTCTTAGTGCAGGGTTAATTCTTCTTTGTAGTTGCCTCACTGGGGTGTAATCATCTTTGATGTAGATTTGGAGGGTACAAAGTTTAGGGTCCAATCCCTTCATGTCATGATAATCCCATGCAAATGAATTATGGTGGGTCCTCAATAAGTTTTCCAATAACAATTGATGTTCTTCACTTAGTTTGTTGTTAACATTCAAATATTTTCCCTCTGACACTTGTACTTGTGTGGTTAACTCTGTCATGGTTGTTTCATTAATGCATGGTACCTTTAGTTCATAACGAAGAAATATATGGGACATACCTGTTGCTACAAGAAGTCTAGCTATAGGAAGAGTGGTTGTAGGAAGAACATCTAAAAGAACAGTGACTGCAGGAAGAGTAGGTAGAAGTGTCTTGGCTGGAACAACAAAATGAGAAGATGATGCTTCCTCCACTTCACAATGGTTCTGAATTATGTTAGGCAATATTTCATCCTCATCTTGAAGTTGCATAAAAGAGCTTCTTCCTAGCATCGTAAGATGAGCCACATAATTAACTTCCTCGGCCTCTTCACCAACATGTGGCCATATGGAATTATCCTCATCATGAGATGGCTAAGTAGGAGGATAAAGAACAAAAATTTTGGTGCTCCTCCCATCTAAAATGGTCATGTCACCTGGCTGACATCCAATATACTCATCTATAGTTTCTAACCATGGTCTTCCAAGAATAATAGGATACCCGCCTAGTGTAGCTTTAGGAGAAAGAATCATAAAGTCTGTTGGGTACTCCCAGGAATCTAGAATTACGACAAGATCCTCCACTAGACTAGCAAGCTTAATAGTAGAACTATCAGCAATCTATAGGATAGTAGGAGTAGATCTCATGCTTGCAACATTTAGTTGTTGCAGGATGTCCTTGGTCATTACATTTATTATTGCTCCTAAATCAATCAGAGCATTAATTTTTTAGATCTTGTTTATAACAACTGCTACCACAGGACTACCTAGGTCATTGTACTTGGGGATAGTCACTTTTCCAAGCATGATGCTAGCTAGTTGTCCCACCACATGAACTATAGTTGGGTCTTTCTTTTTCCTCCCTGACTTCTTGAGGCATGCTTCCTTCATTTCCTTTCCATAGATTGGGACATCCTTTATGGCCTAGAATAGAGGGTTCTAAACACATATATGCTTGTGCTGATCCAAGATGTCAAAAGTTGTATCTTCTTTCTCTTCCTTTTTCATGGAAACTTCCAATCTCTGAGGAAATGGTGGTTCTTGGTTAGTCTGCTTGGCTAGGACTAGTTCAATATTTTTAGGTGCACTTGGATGAATGGGACTATTCAGAGGTTCCTCATTCTCTTCCACAGGAAGCTCAGTGATAATGGGATTGGAAGGGGCTGATAAGGTAGTTCTTGAATGCAAGTGGATGCCACTTACACTCACAGCATATGTAAGAAATTGGTTTGAATCAACAGACTATACAAGCTATTGCTATGGTTTGTTATTTGGATTGGGTGTGGGCTGAGTTGGTAGCTGAGTAGGTTTAGGTGTGGTTGAGCTTGAATTAGCAGGTGGAGTTATTATAGCAGGTTTTTGGGGATGAGAAGGTGGTTGCATGTAACTGGTTGTCTGATTTGGCCATTATTGTCCTCCCCTCCATTGATTTGTTTCCTACCAATTTCCTAGAGGTGGTTGCCAATGCCCTTGATATTGCTACCAATTTCGTTGAAGTTGCTGCCACTGAGGTGGAGAGCTTTGATGATTGGGCCAAGCATTTGGAGGGTTGGCCCAAGGTAGTGGTGGATATCCTCCATAGTTAGATGGTTATGGAGGATGTCATTGATTACCAAATGAATAATAATTAAAATATGGTCCAACATAAGATAGTGGATCTAGTGGCATACCTTGTCTAGGAGCCCAAGCCTTCCTTTGTGCAACATAGTACACTTGATCTTCTTCAATCTAGATTGGTTTGAACTCAGGTGGAATCTACTTGCTTTCAATATTAGCTACCATCTTGCATCTATAGTCCTTCATCTTTTATTTGCAATGGGGGAAATACTCTGCCAACATTGCATTTGTATCCTCGTTGATTAGGTTTGTTTCTATTTGCATCACCCATGCCTACTTGATGGATTTCCCAAGCAAAGGGATTCCCAAATTGATTTTGGTCTTTGATGGAAGATTAAGAACTAGTCAGATCAAGAAATGCATCAACAAAGGGGTGTGGCTCTTCTTCTTCTTTGTTCCTTGGAAGATTTGGAAGCTCTTCTAACTAGAATGGATCAACATTGTTAAGAACGAATCTCCCATAAGCATCTCTTCTCCTTCCTCTATGCATGTGGTATCAACTCTCTATCAACCAACTCACATAAAGAATTGGTAAAGAATAAGGGGGGTCATTACTTCCTATATGAGGGGTATGCTAAGAACAACCTCATAAATACTACAAAAATAAAACCATCAATGACTCCAAAGAACTTCCTAGTTTGACACCATCCCCAGCAACAGTGCCAAAAATGTTGGCCTCCTACAATGATTTAACAACTAGGCCTTTACATCCGTGATTTAGAAATTAGACATCTAATCCTAATAGCTATTTCAATCATCATGAAGGTGCATTTAACCTGCCAACCTAGGGACGTGAACTTGAAATGGGTCAGCACAATATGTGCACTACGAACCCAAAGTAGCTATTTTCATTCTATAGCTAAGAAACACATAATGTTGAAAGTAAAATGCTTAGAAAGGAATAATATAAATTCCAATCATCAATCAACAACTACATCAAGCTAAAATGCATAACAAGAATGAAAATATGAGCAAAAAAATAGGACACTACTCTGTCTAGAACAGTCACAGAATGAAATTCTACTAGCTGCCGGAACAGTAAGTGCCCAATTCTTAACTAGTTACTAAATAGAAAATAATACTAAATTAATACTAAACTAAAGGATGGATTACTCACCAAGTGGGCCCCCTTAGATAAGTATCCTCTAAAACTAATGAGAACTCAGATGCTCAAACTTAGAACTTCATTTTATTCATTGTAAATCATGAGTACAGAAGAGTAACATAACTATATTGTTGAAAACTTAAGAATGCAAGTACAATATCTGATTGTGCAACCTCTAGAGAAGGAGCATCTGATCCTTATTTATACTATCAACTAAACAAGGAAGTCAACTCCATGAACTAGGAGGACACCATTTAGGGAAAATAGAGAAAGTGGCGTTGCAGTTACACATACATGGAATCTGGTCAGACATGCATGTCCACACATACATTTAGCATTGTAGTAATGCACACATTTACTCAACATCAATAAAGGCCACTACAAGGTGGTTACATTCAGTTTGCATGAGGAATATCCCGCTGTTGACCCCTTTGACCTTTGAACAATTCCCTTGATGGATGTTATGGTGCATGCCCAGCTAGCAGTGTCTTCCTCAATTTAGCATCCTCAAGTTATATCTGCATGGAAATGTTAGTACACACAATAATTTCACATCTATAACCACCTTAAAAAAAATTCATTAATCACATGCAAAATTAATATAGATAGTCCATATAACATGCCATTATCATTAAAAGTTTTCAAAAATAGGATTAGGCCCAATGTTTATAGTTTGAGGAAATATCATAAAAGTATCAACACTTAACATCAAATTCCATGATAACTTCACCAAATAAATCATAAATTCTACCCAAAATTAGACCATATTCTAGACTCATCAACTTGTACATGAGAAGAGAGCTTCTCCTATAAAATTTGAGGTAAATAGTATGGTGTTAGCCTGGAATGCAAAGGCTCAAGATAAGGGTTTAAACATGGAAATTTTGAAGAATTATGGTTAGGCCCTTATTTGATAGCCAACACACATGGTGAGGATTCATATTTCGTCCAAAGCTTGATAGGTGAACTTTTGAACTGCTAGTACATGGACAGTTCTTAAAGCCATACTTCTCCTAAGTATGTTATGATTCCATGTATATTTTAGGTTTTGTACATTTTGTATAGATGTGTTTTCTCTGGTTGTGTTTGGTTCAGTCTTGCTACCTAGTCCGGGTAGTTCCCTAGTTTTTTGGTTCACTATTTTTTGACTAGTCTTCTTCTACCATAGATTCTATGATCTTGTTGTGTCTATGAGAGACATGCATCCCCAGTCGGAGCCACTCGTGAAACCCCTAAAAATTTTCATGTCCCATCTCCAGTCTTGCTTAAACTTGGGTTGAAATTGTATCTAAGGGCTTAACGTTTTGTTTCTTGTCACTATTTAAGGGTTTTAGTTACTCAAAGTCTTATTTCAAAAACCCTTTGAGTTTGTATCCTCACCAAGGTTTTAATTCTTTGTTGACCCCTTTTTTTTGGTTCTCAGTCTTTTAAGTCATGTCTTCTACCATTGAAACATGTTAACTAACCCTCTGGTCTTGTTTTACCAGTTGTCATGTATTAGGCCATTACTTTAATTTTTCCTAAGTTAGGCTAGCTATTTCCCATTAAATTTAAGTCATATTTTCCATGTGTGTTACCTTGTCATCCCAGTTGGGTCCCTCTTCCAGGATTAATAGTTCTGGCATGTGCAGATATGAGTACCCCTGACTACCATTTGATTGATGCAAACAAATCTCCACTATTCCCCATGTACCCATTCCATTCTATTGCTTATTATTTTATTCCCATAGGCTCATAGGGGAAGGCCATGTGTCTTGTACGATTGGTGGGCTTGATGCCTTTGATAAGGTGTGCAGTTGGTTGTCAAAGGAAATCAATGGTGGGTGATTAATGATGTGGCCACATCTAGACCATTCCTCACCTACCCGTTTATTTTTCTTGCTTATTAAAAAAATTGCACGGGTTGGCGGGAAAATGACGCATGTCTAGTCTAAACTATGGGCCTAGTGGTTTCAAGTGATCTATCACAAAATTTTCAAATAAATCAACAGTCAATAATAGGTGGCATGGATTAATCTTGACTGCTCCCTGCTATCTTGTGTGGGTCTCACCTTTACTACTAGACTCCCAATGGGGAAGCGGGTGTTTGCCACATGGAGTGATCCAAAGGATGTGGAAGCATTGGCGCAAGGGAGAATATTAATGAAATATTTCAACACAGCGCATAGAAAATAAATTATGCATTACTAATGCAGATATATTGTACGTGTTTGAACAAGTTTTAATCTGGGTTGTGGATGTTGTCAAAAGGATAAATTTGTGAGTAATTAAGGAGTGTGTATGAAGAAGCTGAGAGATTTGATCTTGACATCTCCCCATCTCCCTGTTGATAAAGTTGCACACAGTTTATGACTCACAAGAGCAAGGGAAAGAAGACACATGGATCTTGGATACAATGACAAAGAGATGGAGCCCGCATACCACTAGTGAGTGGTTCCATGTGGCATTATGTCATTTGGTAAGTATTGTGGCTATGTATAGTCAGATTTTTCATATTAAGCTGGTCAAATTAGGATCATCTATCATTTAACACTCCAAAGAGATCAACGGTTGGAATTCAAAACTCAATTGAGGGCAAGTGAGTCATTTTGTTTCATGCGAGCAAGCCTTAATAACTAAAAGGACATCGAGGTACCGAAGTAAGGAGTTGAAAAATCATTAATACTTGTCTTAAAGGCATAATTCAACATTGTGAAGTATACTCTACGCATTCAAGGAGCTCATGTTGTGGTTTTTTTAAATATTTTTTGATGTCAGAACCAGGGTTATCAACCTGTGAAGAGAACTAGTAAATGAATTATTTCCCTCCCATCATAATTATCGATAAGTTTTTGTTTCTCAAACTTTTGAGTTTGTTAGGTTTTTCTTGGTTTAGCATTTTTAATGTTTTTCGTTTATAAGAGAGAATTTGTTAGTTTTGCATCACACAATTTATGTCAAACCCTTATAAAATTCATAAGTTTTGTTCAAATAAACTAGAAACCCTATCCGTACAATAGAAAAATGGCCCTTTCACATTTTCATGGCCTTTTAGGTCTTTCTTCGTGATTCTTGGTCCATTTTGCTTTGATTTAATGTTGTAATGTGACTTAAACATTCACATTAGGTCCTTAAAATTCAAATTATGACATCTTGTGAAGGTGTTGTGAAGTGTTGTAAAATGGATCTACATTTTTCTAGAATCTATTCATTACAATTCACCTAAAAATTACCTTTTCATCACTTATCAAGTCCTATTTTGAAGTGTTGTAAAGTCTTGTAACAAGATTTCATGCTTTTCTAGGCTTAATTTCACTATTTACACCTTTCTTATGCTTTATTTGACCCCTTTATGCCCTTATAAGGCTTAATTAAGTGTTTTTTTGAATGTAAACCCAACAAACAACATTAAATGTGACTTAATTCCTGACACCCACTTTCAAGTCCAAGGTGGGACCCATAATATTTCAAATTTTCTTCCAGGTTTTTATTCAAAATTACCTTATGTCAGCTATGATGAGGTATCATTAGGTTACTATGGCACAAGTGTGTATAAATAAGTGTTTTTCTTCTCATTTCAACCCCCATTCATCAAGTTCACTAATTCACCTATTCATTCACATTCAAGCACTTTACATCATTCAATCAAGTATTTTGGAGCAACCATTGATATATCTTTAGATTTCTTCAACAAGGTTGTGACTTGTGTATGCAGATTTATCAAGCAATTAAGTGTTGAAAGGTGGTTAAGAATTCAACAAAGTATTTCAAGTCAACTATAACCTATTTCAAGCTTGGAGACAACCTATAGTCTATTTTTTGCAGATTTGACTCTGTCAACACAACACTGAGGAGACAAGTCTAGATCTGGTGCTATAGAATTGATCCCTAATTTCATAGAATTTTGGGAGAGGACTGATCCACCATCAGTGGTGAATGAGTTCCACCTTAAGGCTAGAAAGTTAGATTTTTTCAGATTCCAGATCCTGACACTCAAAAACCTATTTTCAGAAGTTTTCATCAAAAGCATGATTGATTTTCCATCAGTGGTGAATGAGTCCCACTAGTGATTTTTCAATGATTTATGTTAGCATTCAAGACACTCCAGATTCATCATTTTATACCCAGGTGCAATCTGATTCAGCCTTCTTCATTTTTGTTTTGCATTTGTTCATCTCTTAGTTCATGCTTGCATCACATTATATTTTCAAACATTGCATATTTCTTAGGTTTTGCATTCATAATCAATAAATTGCATTACTTAGTTGCATCTAGATCCTCTCATTTAGTCTTAATCACATCATACATTTCCTAATTTGAGTGAACCACCTTAGATTTTAAGTGGGGTTTATCTCGCTTCTTTTAGGTGAAATATCCTAAGAGTGCAAGAGTAGCTTATAAATCCCATTCTCTAAAATTCAATGGTTCACTGCCTTGTAATACCTCTTGTGTTATGGATCCTAAAGTAAACGTGTCTTCATCTAAGGTGGAAGCTTCTTCTCCCAAAAGACCTTTGAATAAAGACCTCAATGACCAGTTACCACCCTTGACAACCAACTGCTTCTCAGAGGTCTGAAAGTAGTAGAGGGTATGATTGGAAAGAACTGCTTTATTAAGGATGCCAAATTTCCTTACACTTGACGGGAATTGTTTTATAGCTAGTTTAGGAATAGAAACATGGGTATCCTAGTAGGTAACCCTTGGAATTGTGACTTGGGAAAGTTGATTGTACCAAATGTTTATATGGATGTTGACTTGCATAAGGCAGTAGCTACCAATTATGACCCAGTCACAAGAACTATATGAACATATGATGGGAAGGAAATGGTCAAAATCACCAAGGAGGAATTGGGTCTTGTCTTCAAGCTCACTAGATGGAGCAATTAAATGTATAAGATAAATGAGAACACTCTTAAGTAGGAGTATGATAAAACTAATATTGCATTCAAAGTCCACATCTTGTCAAAATATCTAGCAGAAATTGTAGGTTGAAGGATTGTAGTAGGGCCACATGATAAAAATCCTTTCCCTGTTAGCTATTTTGTTTCTTACTTCCAAAAAACCTTTTATTCTATTTTCCAAATAATTGGTTACGATCTTGTCACAAGAATACCAATGGCATGGATGTATATAGCTTCCCATATTCAGCACCCCGAATATTATGTAGTATATGGTTATGTGGGGTTTCTTTTAGAATAAATGCATGAAGAACTGATAGGGTTGAAGAAAGGTGAATTGGGAGTGAGATTCAGTTGGTATTCATTATTGATGCATATTTTTTTGTTCAAAGGTTCAGTTTTCTTTGGGCCTAATATAACCTTGGAAAGAAGAGAGGGTAGCTTGGAGTTGCCTATGCAATGTTGGACTACTATTTTAGATAAGGATGATAGGACATGATTATGTGACATTTCAAAACTTGTTTGCTTCAGAATTGAGGAGAGCCTTAATTGTGAGTGTACCTAGAATTTTCATAGCTCTACATGATATCTTGAGACACAAGGAGAGAAGACCCAAGATTAGAGTTGATCATAATTTGTGAGTTGTTATCCCATACCTTGATTACACTATTTTAAGATTATATGGTTCCATGGTTGCACCTAACTTGCTACCAAAGTTTGTGCCAAAAAGAATTGGTTTCCTTGAGGTAATGTGGCAATTAGGAAGTGTAGAAAATTGAAACTTATTGAATCAAGGGAAAGGAACATTCTTTTCTTTGTACACTTGTTTATCTGATTTTGTAATGACCAAGGGAGGTTGGAATAAGATTCTTGATATACTCAATACCTATCACATGCAGACATTAGATCAAAGGGTCTGATATGACCCTGAAGGATTTATGGCTTTGTTGAAAGAAAGCAACAAGAGCTCCAAATTTATACACATTTTCCAATATCTAGAGGATGGGATAAGAAATTTGTTTGACCTTTTGGAGTAGGAAAAAAGAAGAGCAAGATGGATTTCCTTCAATAAGATGCAAAGAAAAATAAAGCAAGAAGAACTTGACTTTAAGGTTCTCCCAAAGACTAAAAATATAATATAAAAGGTGATGAATGTATTAATGAATTCTGACTCAATAGTGGGCCACCTTGAAACTAAAGGGGTAATAATTAAAGATAAAGGGAAATCTCCAATTGTATAAGAGTATAGTGAAGGAGAAATCCTTGGTATGGGAGAAAAATCTACTTCTCAAGTCCCTGATGAACCAAGAATAAAGTTATTTGTAAGGAGAAAGGGTAAGGAAAAGAAAATTGATGTAGCTTTTGAATCTTCTCAACAAGAGGAATATAAGCCTCCTTCTTCTGTGCCACAAGTACACCACCACAATCTCCTCCAAGGCCATCAAAGCCTAAAATTGTGGACATTGATTCTCCACTATTGAAAGTGAATTACCACCAAGGGAGCCACCATTGAAAAAGAAAAGGGTTGAAGTGACCAGTCTAGTGGAATATGCTGATGAAGGCTTTGATGATGATATTTGGGTGTCAGAGAAAGAAATACAAAAAGGAGTGCCTGCTACATAGTAGTAAGGGCGACACATCAATTGGGAATGAGATTTAGTAAAGCTGATCTCATTAGACTCAATGGTAGAGATGATATGTGGGTTGAAGCATGTGCAAAATTCTTAGTTCATGACTCATTTGTAAAGTCTTAGGATTTTATAGAATTTACATACAAAGCTAAAAGAGATGAATATTTCAAAAACTTCACTATAGAAAGAAGCCTTCATCCAGAATTGTCAGATGCCATCATCCAAAAAAAGGTTTTATATGAAATAAGAGCTAGATTCCAAAAGATGACTGCAAAACAGGGTTGAGAATTGGTAAGGAATAGTGGTCTTTTGTTCCTTCCAAAATGGGGTTTAGCTTCTATCATAGCTTTCAACACAATAAAGAAATGTGACAGGACTCTCTATGACATAGAAGAAGAAGTTGCACTTGCACTACAGGGTTCTACTTTCAGTGAGGAATGGGAATCCTTGGCTATATGGTCTCTAGCCCCAAGCACAAGAAAGCCTGATATTGTTGAGCCTACACCTAACTACAGTGGAGGCCTGATAATAAAGAGAGCATCATAAACATCGACTTTAGAGGCATCAAATATGTCAGTTCATGTTGCACAATTTACAAGGGCCACTGTAGAATCTATGACTGTAGAAAAGGATAAGCTCAAGACATATTACAATAATATACTAATTAAATATGGAAGGCTTGAGCAGTGTAATATGCAGCTGTAGAAAATGGTAGCATCATTTTTGGAGAATAAGTTACAAAGTTTGCAACCTGAAAAACCTAAGAAGAATGATGTTGAATCCCCCACCACTTCACAAGAAGTTGTACCCCTAGATTTTACTATTGAAGTAAGTTATTCATGGGCAATTGTGCCATACAATATGGGAAGTGTGCCCATTTCAATAGTAGAACCTAGTACATCAGAAGGGTCATAGGCTGAAGAAGATATCAATAGGGAAGAGTTGCTTAAGCAACAAAATGAATATAAAGAGAAATGTGATAATAATAATGAGGATATTTTCAAGAGCAACATGAAGATTGTCACTATGTATAGTATTAGAACACTTGAATAGAAGAGTGCATAACAGATTGAATACTATTCACTATAGTTATTCATCCATGGTGGCTGCAATCAAGAATTTTGACATTGAAAAGGAAAGAGCCATTCCACTCATGGAAATTTGGATACCTAGGAAGAAGGAATTAGTGTTGATGTCATTTGGAGTTAAGCGGGATGCCAATCTTCCAAAAAAATTTAAACCTACTATGGTTCTTGCAAGTAAAATTGAAAGATACAGAGGAAATATTGAACCATTGGAGAACAAAATAAAAGAGTTGGTAAAATCCTTCCATGAATCACATCATGGCCTTCTTCCATCCATTCTAAGGGATGATGATAGCATCAAAACTCTACAGGAATGGAAAAATCAAACCAATAAAGTTATTTCAAATAAGGAAGTGCAAGTTTGTCAGAAATTTGATATGGACACATTGAGGACAAATATGGATATGTTAGCTCATGTTGAGTCTGTCTTACTGGAATTTGATAAGGAGGCTAACTAGACTGTCACCAAGTATGCACCTTATAGAGAAAGGGTTGATGAAGTCATGAATTTCAATTGGCCCACTGAAGATGAATTCCTAGCATGGAAAGGTAGATACTTGGAAGGAGTGGTGGACTGATATGAAATGGTGGGGTGGTAATTTGAAATTTTGAAGTTTGCAACCATGATGAATAAAATATAAGTGAGAATTGCACCAAGCATAGACTAGATTTAGTACAAATTAGGCTTTTGATAAAGTATGGAAAACACAGTGCGTCTTCTTCAAGTTGAATTGATGACAAGGCTCCAGACATGGACATACCTTTTGTCTTTACTTTTATGTTTCTATCATGATTTCCTTATTTCACTTTGTGTACATGGGCACAAGTTTTGAGGTAACTATTTGAAGATACCTTTTTGAAGATTGGATCGGATCTCCAACAATGAATGAGGACCACTTTCATTTCCCCACATGTTTCCCACCTCTTGGCAATGCAATACAACTGAATAGTGGAATCTTTATTATAAGTGGTCAAATAGGATTTTGACATGTGTACTTTTTGGCCTGAGGCATCTTTTGCTCCTTCATTTCTATAAGAAGGAATTCAGGGCCAAAAAGTAGGGGTTCCTTATTTTGCATTCAACACTGTGAGTTGTAAAAGGAATATCAAGCATGTTTTAGAGTTTTGTCTTAAGTTTAGAGTTTGTTATTATGTATGTAATTTTGATAACAATATAGAAAATACAATACAGGGTGATACCAATTTCATGGATATTGTCTCTCCTTGTACTCATTTTATGAGTTATGAATGAAAGTAATCCAGGGTTCCTTTTGTTTGTCTCTATTGTTTCTCAATGGATGTTTAATTTCATTCAGGCTTATTAGTTTAATGAATTAATGTAAATGCTTGGATGATATTGTTAGCTCATAAGAATTAGGTGTTAGGATATTTGTAAGTAGTGATAATCATGAATGTAATAGGGGAATGTTGTAAAGTAGTGTTTCTTGAGATTGTAGGTTGCTATTGATAAGATGTTGTCTGGTTGCATAGGCTTATATTGACTTCGTGCTTGGAATAAGACACTGGTTCATTCAAAGTATGCATAATTCAGTTCTTGAGGTTATTCATCAGCTACTCACCTTTATTTTATAAAATTTCAAATGAATACCATTGTAGTTGTTTTGTGTTGAGTTTCATCTTCTCATGCTCTAAGTGTAGGATATCAACAAATGAGCTGAAGTTATTTGATGTGCTACGTTGTTGAGTAGGTTTATGAGAATTATCTGTTATTGACCATGTATCTGAGTAGTAGTCATATACATTCTTGAGCATACATTGTGGGATCACCCTCTCGGGTTTAATAGAGCTCAAAGTGTAGGAGTAGAAGTCTCATAGCTTTTACTCGTTCGTTGGCTAGTCCCTTTGGAGTACTAATTATTGGAAATGGAAAAGTCCATATGTATTTCTAAAGATCAATTTGGTTCTTAAAAAATAACCAACACCTTGGTCAAACCCCATTTTGGTAATCAAACCTTGAAATGAAATGAAATAGAATGAAGGAATGATGAATGAGCAATATGCAATGTTGCCACTCACCAAACCCTTGATATGAAGGCTATAATCTTATGTGGAATGGCTAGCATGAATGTAGATCTTGACTATTGATTATTGATATGAGATAACATCTTTGAATGCTTTCTTGAATAATGAAACCTACATCACAAATCTTAGCTAAAAAATACACATGATGCACGATGACTTTGACATGATGCTTGAATCTTGAACATGTAGCTGTAAAATTCTTGATAATCAACTCTTGAATGCTCTTGAATTCTCTTGATCTCATAAAATTTCTATAAGAATGCTTGCATAAAACTTCTAGGATACTTGAATACTTGAATTTCTAGGAGAAATTATGTGAAATAAGCTTGTATTTATACTTTTTTTCCCAAAATTTACCAAAATTACAACACTACAATCCAACATTAGGTCTAGGAGAATAAAATCCCACTAAGAATTAAATTCAAAATAGGTCCAAGCTATGTGTCCCAGTAGCCTAAGGTTGGGACACAAATTTCAAGAAATGCTAAGTTCTATATTATATTTAGGATCAGGCCTCGAGACTTAGGTAGGACCCATATGCCCAAGGTGGTGTATGAATCATAAATCACTAAATCTAGAACACACAGCCCAAAATCATGAATTATGATTGGTCATTAGATAAGTATCAGGATTATCCTCAGAGAAATGCATTAAATAAGGCCCGTGGATGCAAAATAGGACCAAATAAGGCATAAAGAAGCCCAATCTCATGAGGGAGGGCCCAAACAAGTGTGAAAATGTAAAGGGATACATTTTTCTACACTACAACAATGATGAGGAAAGGTGAATAAAATGTTTTTTTCAAAAAAGAAAACCCTTTGACCATCTATGTATGACTTTTTTTTTCCTATTCTTGTATAAATAATTGTTTTCCTTTCTATGGGAAGGCCTTTTAATAGCAAACGTTTTGTTTCTTGAACAATAATGTCTATTATTTCTATGTTGGAATTTAATTAAGCTAAAATTATGATTTCAATCATGATTATCATTCAATTATGGATAAGGTCAATGTTCAATTAAGGTTATGATTTAATTAGGGTTGAGAGTTAAGTTTAGAGTTCAATTAGGGTTAGGGTTTAATAAATGGTCAATTAGAATTAGGTTTAGGATTAGAAATTCATTAAGGAAAAGGGTACAATTACATTAGGTTTAGGGTTCAATTTGGCTTATGGTTTAATAAGGATTAGTGTTTGATTGAGCTAAAATTTTGAGTTCACTAAGGGTTACTAATTTACTTGGGTTAGGGTTAAGGTTAGGACTAGGGATCAAATAGGGTTAGGGTAAGGGTAAGGATTAAATTCCATTAGGGCTGTGATTTAATTTAAGTTCAATTAGGGTTACAATTTTGGTTATGATCAAGGTTTGATTTGGATTAAGGTTAAATAAGACATGGTTAAGGTTAAGTTACAATGAGAATTATGGTTTTTAGATCCTCCTAGATAGCAAGTCATGCAAATATAACCACAAATGATATGTTACAATGAGTGATAATTTGTTCAAGGATAAATTTGCATAAGTTACATATCAAATAAATAAGTTGGTCATTTGGTGGTACTTGAAGCCCAAGAGATTATTCATTTCATTCATTGCAAAAGGGTTATAAGTTGAGGCCAAACCCATGATTACCTTCTAGGACTTCACATCTAATTACATGAAATGTTGAGATTGAATGATATTTTAGAGGAATTTATATTTAAAGCTCAATCTTTTTAGTATACTGGGGTCTTTTAGAAAAAAAAATATTTCTATTTATTTTCTTCTGAAACAAGTTACCAATTTTTATCTAAAATTCAAAAAAAAAGATTATTTCTATGTTGCATTTTTTTTTTTATAAATAAATATTTATTCAATATTTCTATAAAATAAAAAATTAAAGAAATATTTTTATTGGATTATTTATATTTTTATCAAATTTTTTTTATAAAGCTACATGTAAAAGATTATGAATAATTTTACAATATATTTCTTTATAAAGAAATAATTTTATAAACTCAAATAAGCTTTGGTATTATAACTTAACTCAAAAAAAACTTGGTAATCATATAAGATCAAAATGAATCACTTTACTCTCTTTGTTTTAGTTCTTGAGATAAGTTTTTTAGCTCATGTGAATGTTCAATTTAGATGTTGAAGATTCTTGTATCATTCTTTATTGTAGGCATACTCATATTCCTAGACCTTAACAAGTAGATGTTGAAGAGTCTTGTATCATTCATTATCAGAGGCATACACATATTCCTAGACCTTAACAAGAAAACACACAAGATAGATATATTAAAAATGTAAAATGAATCATCATGATCTATATTCCACTCCTTTACAAGATTAAAATTTACCTTTAGGCCCATTCCACAAAATCCATAGGGATTCCAACCCCTTCGTACAGAAAATTGAGACTTACAATCATATGCCAATGAATATTATTGCAAAGGCTTGGAGATAATTAAAATTCAAAAGGATTCCATAGGGAATTTAACATTTCAAAACAACTTTATATATGGCATTTTATAGCACTTTATATAAATAATGCTTATTAGGGTTTCAGCTAAATGTAAGAAAGAAAATCATCCCAATAAAGACTTCAACATAGAGATGATTGTTTTCCAGATACAAGAATAAACCACCAGTTATAGATTTCTATAATGACTTACAACCATATGAGGAAAGATAAATAATTTTACTCATTGAGAAAAATTTAAAAACTAAAGTGAAATAAAAGAAGTAAACAACCCCTAAAAAATTAAAAACATGGAGCATGGATCAAAACATCCTTTGCCTCCTAAAGACAACATTCCAATACATTTTCCATTATTTCCAACATATTTTATTTTGAAAAAATTTGATATATCTTCCAACTTTGACACAAGTAAGATACAAGAAATTATTAGACTTTCAACAATGGACAATAGTTAAATGCAGTACACACATGGGGAATAAACAACCAACTACAAAGTTCTAAACGACATATATCACGAAAGATACATAATTTAACTCATCCAAAAAAAAATTGAAAAATTAAGTGAAATCAAAGAAGGAAAAAAACCCTAAAAAATATAAAAAAACATTTTTGAAAACTAAAATGAAATGAAAGAAGGAAAAAAAAAACCCTAAAAATATATAAAAACATGGAGCATAGATTAGAAAATCATCTGCCTCCTAAAGATGACATACCACCACATTTTTCATTGGTAAAAACCTTGTTTCATTTTGTGGGTAGCATTTTTATTTACTTATCTTTTATTCAATATAGATTTTTAAATCACTATTTGTAATAGTTTTTCAAAAGTTTTTAAAAATAACTAGTTTCTGAAAGGAAATTATAGGTGAGGCATGTTTTTAACTAGTTATTAATTTTATTTTTTCAACCAATCAAATTTGATTATTCTTTTATACATTATATTTGAAGTTTTTTCTAAAGTTAAATGCATATTTTTTAACTTTTCTAATTTGCAAAATTATTTTACTTGAATATTATTGGCTAATAAAACTTAGGCAAAGACCGATTTTATGGAATTGAACATAACATTTTTATTTTGCAATTTTTTTGACCTTTTTTGAGACTTTTTTTGTCACTTCTTAATTAATATTTGCACATCTAGAAATGCAAAAAATTATGACAAAGTTAAAATTAAAAATTGTTGTTTTGTAACCTACATGAAAAGTTCCTATAAAAATGAATAAATTAAAGATGAATACCAATAAATGTAAAACTATGCGATTAAAGGTGAATACGGATAAATGTGAATACACATTAATGACTGTCCGAGCGTGTAGGTCACGGAAGGCAGTTTCAAAAATAATACTGAGGGTAAAGACTATACATGGCCATGAGCATCTCCAAAAAATTTGATTCGAAATAGTACTCCGCACCCTCAATAAAGATCGTACGTGTGTAGGCACAAATGAAGGCATTTTTCATACTGAATGGTTTTGCATCTTTATGAAAAATCTTTATGGTGCTTATGTTGTGCAATCAAGATTTGTTGTGATGCTATTTTTTTTTGTTGCTGTTGTGCTGTTTTATGTATTTGTAACCTTTCTTATTCCAATAAAAAAAAATCTTTATGAAAAATCATTTATGCTTAACCATTATTCTTCCATCGTTCATATTATAGGCATATCTTTTTATGATGAGGTTATAATATGATTTTATGTTTAATTGGAATCTTAATCATAAAGTTTAGGGTGTTCTTGATGTACTCAGCATAGGAAAGAACCTCAACCATACACACAATGATCAATTTTAAGTGTAATGCTATAAGGGTTACTCATCTTATTGAAATATATAAACACTCACACACTAAACCTGAATGGCTACATACACAAAGAACACAAGCAAAGCTTATATTGTTATGATATGTTCGAGAGTGCTTCATTATTTCAAATATTATGAGAACATCCTTGCAAAATCCATTTTGTGCATATCCTACAAACGACACCACATTTCTTTGATGCACTTTTTTAAACAATTCACAAGCCTCGTTTATGGTTTGCATTTTCTATACATGTCTATCAAATCATTTCCAACAATATTATTTGACAAAATTCCCCCTTCCATCAAATCTATACCGTGTTCCAAAAATCCCATTTTGGGACAGGCAGGGAGAATGTTGGCTTTACAACTACCAATTTGATTTTCTTGAAAGTTTCTTAATCTTTGTCAACAAATCCATTTTGTTCCTATCCTACAATCATAACATTCAATGTGACCAAATTTATTTTGAGGCACATTGTCAAACAATTCATGTGCCTTGCCTATGCTTGCACATTTTGCACACATGCTCACTGCTTTGGTTGTAACTACATTTGTCCAAATTCCTCTATCCTTTAGATGCTTTGATGGATGTCCATACCCTATTCCAAAGCTCCCATTCAGCACAAGCTGCAAGGATGTTGGTGAAGGTTGTAGAGTGTGGCTTTAAGCCCATCAACCGCATATGCCTAAAAGTTTCTAAATCCTTTTCAACAAATCCATTATGTGAATATCTTGCAATTAGGGCATTCCACGAGAACTCATTTCTTTAAGGCATTAACTCAAATAGTTTGCATGCTTTATTTCTCCATCAACATTTTACATACATGTCTACCAGGGAAGTTATGAATACATCATCTTACGAAACCCCTCTATCTTTTAACCTGTGAATGGTGTACATAGCCTGTTCCAAAGCTCCCATTTCAACACAGGCAGGGAGGATACTAGCAATGGTTGAGGACTCTAGCTTTACACCTACCAATTGCATTTGTTTGAAAGATTCTAAAACCTTTTCAACATACCCATTTTGTGCATTTTATGTTTTTTTGCATACAGTGAAACAGTGCAACAAGCTCTGGAAACCCATGTCTTCTTATCTTGTAGTAGCTAACTTCTACAATGTAGGAATTTAAGTTGTGCGTGGGTGGGTGAGCGACACCATTAAGTGGCCAAAAAATAGTGCAAAAACTAATAAGATTGACAATGCACTTGTTTTCAATCGTTGGCCAGGTGTTGTGGAAAGAGGTCAACCGTTGGTTTCAAATTTTAGGTTGATCTCTCTCAAATTGGATATGCCTTTGATGTGAAATATATAGGAATATTTGTGGACATGAGTGTAATAGAAATCTAATTATAGTAAATATATGATAATGAGAATGTATGGATAAAACGGAGTTAAATAGATAGAAATAAGTGAGTGGAGGATTGGATGGTGGAAGAAGGGATTGAAAAATGTGCCCACCTTACATGGGAGTGCTTTTGTAAATATGTATGTTTATTAAAATTGTTCTAAAATTAAATTGGAATTAGCATGGGTATTCAAATTTTATTATTAAAATAGATAAAAATAATTATAAAAAAATTAATTTTTTTTAATAAATGTATAAAAAATAAAAATATATGGATACATGATTACTGCTTTTTAAATGAGGTTGTGTAGAAGAATTTTTTAAAATGTTATTTAGTGAATTTTTTTCATTATTATGTGAAAAAGTCCCTAGGTTGAATTCCTATGGGATAGGTTCATGTTGGGACCTATTTTTGGAGATTTGGATAAGCTTTGTCCCTCCTAAAGTTCATATGAAGAAATTTTACAAGATTTAACTTGGTTATGAAGCAACTTGACTTTAAGTCATCAAATCTCTTTTACCTAGGTTCATACATCCATCTTAGTATATTTTATCTATAAAACTCTTGAAGTTTGTGGGAATTACATTCAAAGTTAGGGCTAGAGTTCAATTAGAGTTACCTGGTTATGGGACAATTAGGGTTAAGGTTCAATCAAGATTCAATTAGGCTTAAGATTTAATTAGGGTAAGGGTTAATGTTAGGGTTGGCCGAGGTATGGTTAAATTAGGCTAAGGGTTAGTATTAGTGTTAGGGTTAGGGTTCAAGTAGAGTTTTGATTCAATTATAGTTATGACTAAATCAAGATTATGATTTCATAAAAAAACAATATTCCACTCTCACTCCGAGTTTTATGAATTTTAACTTTTTGTTGAATATGCACATCTTAGTGCGATGATCAACTATTTGGGTGAGCCAGGAGTTTGGGTTTTCCATCTACACTTTTTCAAACTTGAAAGACACTTCTAGGGAATTTGTCCTTGTCTATGAGCTAGTAATCCAAACCAACTTCAAATAGGGTTTTGATTAGGGTTCAAATAGCTTTATGGTTAGAGTTAAGGTTCAATTGATTAAAAATAGACGTCTTGATAAGGATATCTCTTGACGTACTTTACATATATTTTTAAAATATAGATATGCTAGTTCATATTACAGGTATATCCTTTTATGATGAGGTTATAATATGATTTTATATATTCAATGAAGTGCCATAACCATACTCTCTTTTTTTTATTCTTAAACTGATGTAGCTGTTCTTGGATCTAGCTTATTGTTTAGCTTGCAAATGCTCAAGTTTAGGATCCAACAGGTACTAACGCATGCCTACAACATGTTATCTCTGCTATCAATTCATTAATTAAGGTTGGAGTTAACCTTTTAGGTGGTCCGTCACACGAAGTAAGTATTCACGACCTTTCGATGATCTTCATTCACATTTGGCTTTTAAAGGGATTGAAAATTTTCATATCTCTAAGCTATTTAAAACCTTCAAATTTCGGAGCATTTTTTTAACTTACTCAAGAAGAAAGAAAAAAGAAGAGAGAAAGCCGCAGCTACAAAGAGGAGTGGAGAATTTCAATATTGTACATTCTATGCAGTCTTTAATGGGAAAGGAAAATAGGAATTCCAGGGTTGCTGTGCTCTACTTTTTTGTGCTCTGCACTGTTTGTGGATCGTCATTTCGCCTTACATTGCTCGCATGTTGGTGGGAATTTATGCACGTTTTTTGAGTCTTGTTTGAATTCTGAGGATAACGGAAATTAGGGTCAGTGTTGTTTTTATTCAGGTTTTAGCTTCATGCCTAGCTCATATTCTGTTATGTACGGGATTTAGTGGGTTTAGTTCTGTAGTGTAAATTCTGTGCATGGGCATTTGGGTTTTCGGTTTAAGATTGTAGCATGCTTAAACCAGGGTAGGGGTTAAACAGTCTTATCTGAAATGGAGGCATATTGAGGTGTGATGTTTTTCGAGAGAGCTCAACATGGTTTGAGCTATTGAACATGTGTTTTTGATGAATGATGTTTCTGGGGACTTAAACTGAAATGTTTTAATGAAACCCATGGTTTTGTTTAGTGGAGAGCTTCAGTGGATTTGGACCAGGGACAACTATTTTTTATGAATGGTGTTTGCGAAGAGTTATACTGAAATGTCATATTCAGGCCTCCGTTTTTGTTCTGTGGAGAGCTGAGGAATATGCAAACTTAAGTTTAATGGTGTCTGTAGAAATTTGATTGGAAATGTGGAAATCACTTTGGATTTATAGCTGAAACATAAACTGATTGAGGCCCTTGTTTGTTTTCAGTGGAAACATCGTATGGTTTGAACCTGTTGGCTGTTGTTTCTGGTAAATGCTACTTATGGGGTTTCAATTCCAAATGCTGTGCTGAGAGCCCTAGTTTTGTGTTATGGAGGCCTTATAGTTGACAACTGATTTTGTTCAATGATTCTTGCATGCATTTAATGTTAAACGAGGCCCCTTGTTTTGTTTAGTGTAGAGCCTGATAGTTTTTGGGCTGGAGGTAGTGCTTGTTAAGGTTTAAACTAAAATGATATGTTCAGACATCTTGACATGTTGTCCCTGTTTTAATTTAGTAGAGAATCTAACAAGGTTTGAGCTGTTAAACATTACTTTTAATAAATGGCAGGGTCATTAGGGGGCTCTAGTGTAGGCGTGATGACCATACCCCTCTCTGTATCTACATCTTCTAGTGACTATATTTTAAGTTGTATATAATATAGATGTGCCCCTAGTCATTTAATCATGTACCCTGATGTGAACAGTGTCCCTGTTTCTTTACCAGTACATTTATTCTAATTTCTCACATCTCCTGGTGACTAAGATAAACGGTGCTTGTGGTGATTTAAACAAAATTTTATATTGAGATAGCCTTGTTTTGTTTAGCGAATGCCTTTCAAGGATTTGAACTAAAGCTAGTGCCTGTAGGGATTCAAACTCAATTGTTATATTTAGATGCTCTTGTTTTGTTTCATAAATTACTTCAGAGGATTGAATTTTTTATTATTGCACAAGGCAAATGGTGCTTTTGGGGATTTAGACTACAATTGTTTGTTGAGATCACTGCTTTTTTTTAATGGAATCCTTAATAGAATTTTGACTTTTGGTTAGTGCTTAAGAGAAATAGTGCTTGTGATGATCAGCAAATCTAACTGTTGCATTGAGGCCCTTGTTTTTTTTTAAGTGGAATGGGATTCGAACTATTGACCAATGTTTTAGGGTAAATGGTGCTCATGGGATTTAAGATAAAATTTTGTGTGAAGACCTCAACAGTTTTATATGTTAGATACATTTTAAGGAAACAGTTATTATAAGGATTTTATTAAAAAATGTCGAAGCAAGAATTGGTTGTAAGTGTCCTTAGCTGAAACAGAGACTTATTTGGGCCCCTTTGTTTTTGGAGAGCATCTTATTGTTTGAAATGCAGACAATTGTTTTGATCAATTGGGCTTGGGGAATTTAAACTAAAATTTTGTAAGGAGAATTCTTGTTTTGTTTTCTGAAGTACTTCAGAGGACTGTTGAACACTGTTTTTGGTTCATTATACTTGTGTGCGTTTAAACTGGGTTTCTGCTATGAGACTCTTGTTTCATTTAGTGCAGAACTTCACATAAGTTGAACTTGGCGAATTGCTTGTGTGATTTATAAGTTTAAAGTATTGAGATGCCTTGACTTTGTTTAATGGAGATCTTTAAAGATTTAAGCTGTTGATTACTGCTCAAGGTAAATTGAAATGGTGTTTGTGGGGATGAACTCTAAAATACTGTGTCGAGGCCCCTGGGTTTCTTTTGTAGAGACCTTAACAGGATTCAAAGTGTTGATTAGTGCATAAGTAAAATGGGTGCTTGTGGAGGTTTAAATTAAAATGTAGCATTGATGCCCCATATGTTGTTTAGTGGAAAACTTAAAACATGATTTGATCTTTTGACCACTATTTTTTGATAAATGTTGTTTATGGAGCATCAAACTGTAAATGTTGTATTGAGGCCCTTACTTTTGTTTTAGTGTTGAATCTCACAAGATGACCACTGTTTTCAGTAACAGGTGTTTGTGGGAAGTTAAACTAAGTGTTGTATTCAGATTTATGGTTTTATTTATTAGAGAATTTTACAGCCCTTGAATGTTTATTACCATTTGATATAATCCATTATGATTTTCCTCGGCAATCTGTTAAGTCAAGGTTATATGGGGACGCGTCCCCTGCCCCAAAACCCCCTGTTCCCGTCCCCTGTCGTCCCAGGGATGGGGGGATGCAAAGGGGATGTCCCCTTGCCGTGCCCGAAAATGCAAAATCCATTGGAAATGCCAAGAAACGTTTCCTTCACTTTGGGGGCGTTTCCCCGTCCCCGATACGGATTGGGGATAGATTGGGGACAATTCCCTATACCGGGACGACTAGCTGTCCCCCTGCAGGCTGCAAGTCAAAATATATTAAAAAAAATTAAAAAATGATTTTTTAAAGGTTTAGTTCCTTCGCACAGGGCCCACCAACTGTTTAATGTTTTAATTGTTTGGGCTAAAGTTTGAAAAAGACTAAATATTAAATCTTTTAGTTCCACTCTTGCTAGAGGATGATAGTGACTCAGATAGTTTTGAGTCTTTGGATATTCATAGCCCGAATGAGGCTTAATTTCATAGACTATTGTATTTAATATTTTGATTTTCATGTTTGAACTTTGAGACTTTTGGATACATGTTTGAGATATTTGATATTGATAGACCATGGTTTTATTGATGTTTGATACTGCTGTGATAAATTTTATAATGCTTTAATGACATTTCTTATGCTGTTATAGTACTACTCTCGTGATTTACTTACATATTGATATTGTGGTTATCAATTATTAATTTATTGACATGTCTAATCTCTCTTTCCCTCTCTCTCTCTCTAATATATTAATAAATTTTGAACAAATCATATATATGTGTGTGTGTGTGTGTGTGTGTTGTGTGTGTGTGTATGTTTGTATTTTGTATGTCGTCGTCCCCTACCATCCCCTAAAAAATGCCCTTTAGGAAGCGTCCCATAAACGCGTCCCCTGCCGTCCCCTCATCCCCGTCCCCGTCCTCGACAGGCCGTGGAACATAGGTCTTAACTGAAGAATTGTCCAATCCAAGTTTAGGAAAGAGTGACAAAAAAATCTTATCTTTGAACTTGCTAGGAAGAGAAGCATCTACTTCAAAATTTTCATGCGAGGACATTAGTTGAAGGCTACTAGAACAACCAAAAGCAAATTCAAATACATACAGTCAAAGGAATGATAACTTAGAGAAAAGTTGGATCTGCAATATGTTCAGGGAAAAAGTAGAGATGTGTTTGCTTTAGGATTCATACTATGAAACCTTGACATTGAAGATTTATGACAGCTAAAAGTTGGCATTTCATACCATTTCCAACTGACTTCATCTCTAAGAGAGGCAATTTAAAAGATCCTTGTTTTTAATATGGGAAATTGCCATGGGCAAAAGGCAACAAGCCCTTGTTCCTTGCATGGAACATTGCTACACCAAAAACAATTCAGTTGGAATAAATGTGGCATAATTCTATATCTACATGGAAAGCGCAAGATACCATGCTTGTTTCATTGTACTTGGTTTTAAAAGGTAATTTGTAATGGCCACCATATCAAAAAAGTTGAGAAGACAATGGCTATTTTTTTATTTGAATGCCAGTTTCATTTAGATTCTGAGAAATGAAGTATGGCATAAAAAGAAAATGAAATGTTTATCAGTGGATATATTATTCAGTGTACCAACAACATAAGGGGATGAAGATATTAACATCTTTGCATTTTGAGCCCTTATTCATTTCTTTATATTAACTACTGGCTTCAGCCAAATCACCTTCATACGTGAATTTGAAATGACTAGGACAATTTACAAAGAATCATCACATTCTAATCTTTCAAGAAATTGGTTGCCAGACATAATGAGCCATCATATTCATCACCAGCTACAAAAAAATCACCTTACAACTTAGTTTTCCAAATTATTGGGACAATTTGTAAAGAATCATCATATTTTAATATGCATGATGAGTGAGCATATTTCTATTTTATTCTTTGGATTGTGAAATACCTAAGTTCTACTGATTGTTAATTTAAGTCTTCTATCTGATCTAGAGAAACAACATAATGCATATTTGCAAATATTTGTAAATACAATAGAAGTATGCACGTCAAATATACCTCAATAAATAGTTTTTACAAAGTCTTTTTTTTCTTTTGCTAATCTTATATTACATCTGAAGTAAACAACAATTGCATTATCTTAGTTATATGATTATAACTTTTTTTTTAATGAATAGCTAGATAATAAATGTTTTGTCAATTTATGTAACAGCTGAACACCCAGATAAGATTTATGTAACTTGGAACAGTTTTAATTGGAAAATATTCTTCTTTGTTTCCAATTTATTTTTTCATAAACAATCCACACACCTGCTTCCTTCTACATGGAATTTCACATTCCAGTTCAATGTCATGCTAATGTGCACAACTACAATCGTTAAAAGTTGAATCTTATAAAACATATAGGTGTTTCCAGAAAATATCAGTTTGAATTGAAGATCCTTCATATTGCTTTGGCAAAAATTGACTATATTCTTAAGCAAACAAGGCAATGATATTGGCCAGATCTGTGCTGGTACTTAACTAGAAGTTTGTTAGGAAAGGTGTCTCAAGCTTGCATCATAATGTTAAGAAATCTGGTTTGAATTGACCAATTTTGTAAGGTTACTGATGAATGTTTCGAATTTGAAAGGGACCATCACCATGTCAATTCCTGCATTGATCGAAGAAGAAACACTGTATGAGTAGTTTGAACAGTTTGAACCAGGTGGTGAAGTGATGCTATCTATTCCTTCCCAATCTGAAATGATAAATCCCTGTAGCAAAATTGATCAAGCCAATTATTAGTTCAAGATTTCTTGCATATTGTTTGGGTAGGTATTTCATGTTTTTTCTTGAATAGCATAGACATGTTTCTTAAACGACCCTACTTTTGAATCTGAGCTCATCTTTCACAATCCTAGTTAGAAGGTAGTGGTTTGCATGCATTTTCGCCCCATTCCAGCTAGAGTAAGAAGCCATGATAGTTGATACACCCTTTGCCAAGGAGTAAAGGTATGGACACATGTGAATCTGGAAAAGATCGTTGTAAGTTGTCAACGTATTGTGTTCATTGACTCCTCCCTCAGTTCCACCATCTCCGTCCACCCACATATGGATAGCCATTAGGATGTTCTTCAGGGGGAGAGCCCTGTAACCCTTCAACAATCTCTGACATTTTTAGAACTACTTCAGTATCTTCACTGTAAGATTCAAAGCACCTTCCCCATCATGGGTCACGACATACAGCCACGCAAGGTGCAAATACAAATGGAATACCAATAGCCCTGATTTCAAGAGCACTGGCAGCTCCTACTCTTTTCACCAAATCAGTATCTCTTGTTGCACCAAGGCCTATGTTATGTGGAAAAATTGTTGCTCCATAAACATATTATGACCATGGACGACATCAATTCCAAATATCATAGGAATCCCAAGACGGGAGCTCATAGCTGCATCCTGGAAACTACCAACCATATTAGCCCACATTATAGGAGATGCTTTAGTTCCAGGGGCACTTCCTATTCCAAGGTCCCTTATAATTACAGAGGTAGCCACTTCCCTCTCAATTTGGGTCATCTACCCAATTTTCTCAGCCAAAGTCATCCTTGAAAGCAAATCCTCGACCCTGTCTTCAACTAGTTGGTGGGGATCCTTATAATCCACTATAGATTTTCTATCTTCTGTAAACCCATGCTTTGAATTCCTCTCTTGGGAATTTCCGCGATCTCCTTTGCAAAAGGTCCACTCTGTACTGATTGCATCCATGATCACAACCAACACGGAAACCTAATCCAGTGTTTCTTCTACATAGCATCTAAGTAACATTGTTTCTGTGAGTACTTTACTCTAGGTCACATCAACGTTGCATATAGCGTCGTGCTCCATAGCATACAAATAACATTTTTCCAGAGTATTTTACTCAGACGTAGCTAATCTCCCGACAAAACGCACCTCCCAAAGGGTGTAACATACCAAAAAAAGGCATAAAAACATACATAGAAACATACATAATATGACAGGACGACAGATGTGGGACTTAGCAAAACTCACTGACAGATGAAGACAAGTATGGTTTGTAATATTATAAACCTTTAAAATTCTAATAGATTTCACATTCATTTGATTCTTATCTTTTTAAATTTTCACAAAACTTATAAATGCATATCAAAAAAAGTTCATAACAAATTATGAAATCATAAAATATTTCATGCCTTTACAAAATTATAAAATATTCCATCTCTCATTGATGCTCTCCACTTTTATAAATATCAAAAATCAATATGGACCTGATAAAAGCATGACTTTGTTTTTGATGTACTCCTAGATGAGCATGCTACAAATGCTACTAATGATGATGTGACCTAATGTACTCAAACAATTTGTTTATAATATTACATGTCACCATTTAACAAATTTCAAGATTACTATTAAGTTTTTATACATCAACATTGTTGCTAAAACATAGCAAACACAACAAATCAAAAGAGGAATATTCTTGCATAGCTCTTGTTATTTATGTTTTAAAGGTTTCGAATGAGAATTTCATTAATCAAACAAGAAATGAAACAATAATGATTTAACTAATAAGTTATCTCTATTATTTAAGTATGTTTAAAAAAGATTATTTATATTTATATTTATTCTTTTAAGTTTGAACCTTTAATACTATCTTAATTGTAAAATATTTCTGGATTCGATTGTGTGTTAATTTCTATTTATTAAAAAATATTTATACTTATTCTTTTAAGTTTTGAACCTTTACTATCTTTTTATTTAATGTGACAATTATAGTTTTTCTAATAATTTCTATTTTCTTATTTGAAATATTACTATGAAAAAGGCATAGATCTTATTATCACTACACAATGATTTAGTGAGTAACAAGGTTCTTCAGTTGGTGGAGCAGCGTGTGTCTACTGCTTCAATCTTTTTCATGGTTAATGGATCTCCCTTGACTTTCTTTCATTGCTCTAGAGGACTAAGACAGGGAGATCCTATTTCTCCTATTTTATTTATTATTATGGTTGAAAGTATTGGAAGAAATTTGAAAAGATTGATAGATCAAAGATCCCTGGTTGGTCTTAAATCGTCTTCTAGCAATTTGATATGTTCCCGTCAATAGTTCGTTGATGATACCATGCTCTTAGGCAGATCTACTGTTTCGGAGGGAAAGACTTTGAAAAAACTATTGGATGAGTATGGGACGACATCTAGCCAGCTGATTAACAAACAAAAAAGCTCTCTCTTCTTCTCTAATACTCTTGAACACAGACATAATAAAATTTCCAGAATCCTAGGTTGTAGGGTGGAGTCTTTATCTGCCACCTATCTAGGTTTACCTTTAAGCCTTAAACCCCTAGAGTCCTTTTGGTTTTTGTTGGTTGAGAGGTTTAGCAAGAAGCTTGTTGGATGGAAAGAGCTCTTCTAAGTCAAGCAGGTAAATTACAACTCCTCAAAGCTACTCTTTAGAATCTTCTGATTTATGCCTTAAGCCTTTTTAAAATTCTTGCCAAGTTTGCAGGTGCTATTGAAAAGATTCAAAAAAGATTTCTTTGGTCGGGTGTTGAAGAAAGAAAAAGGTTGCCTTTAATAGGGTGGGATTTGGTGTGTAGACCTAAAAAGGTCGGTGGTTTAGGTATTAGAAAAATCAAAATGGTTAACAAGACTCTTCTTGCTAAACAAATTTGGAGACTATTTTCGTCCTCAGAGGAATGGACTGAAATTGTGATAAGAAAATATATGGAGAATAACATATCTCTTACAATTATGATGGAATCCCATCTTCTACCCGGAGGTTCAACCTGTTGGAATAACTTGATTGCTGGTAGAAAAGTGGTTGAAATAGGAGTGGGTTGGCAAGTTAGGAGTGGAAACCAAACAAGATTCTGGGATGATAAATGGTTGTTCAAGGAGCCCCTTGCCAAAATTGAACCTTTTCGTGGGTGGGCTAAGATTTGTAAAGCTATTTTTGGTTCGTATGTTAAAGATTATTGGAAGAATGGAAAATAGGTGGATCTATGTCTTGTTAGTCAGGTTCTTGCTCATGTTCAATCCTCCCTACTGGCTGTTAGACTTCACCATTATGAGATGGAAGATTGTCTTGTTTGGAAAGATGAACCCTCGGGTAACTACTCTGTTTCGTCGACTTTTGCCAGGCTGTCTTCTGCCCAAGTTCCCCTCCCTTTCTGGTTGAATGTTTGGATCAAACACCTTTTACCTAAAGTTAACATTTTCTTCTGGATCCTTCTTCAAAACAAAGTGCTCACAATTGATAATCTTTGCAAGCGAGGCTTTCAAATACCCAATAGATGTTATCTCTGCAAGATGGAGGCAGAGTCAATTTGTCATTTGTTTCGTCATTGTCTATTTGCCGCCTCGATTTGGGAAAAATTTCTCTATTACTGGCATTTCTCTTGGGTGTTCCCCTCATCAATTGAAGACTTTTTCATCCCATGGAAAGCCCCTACTCACAACCCAACACTACAGAAGTTGTGGGATTTTTCCTTCCCTCATGTTGCTTGGGGTCTTTGGAAAGAATGAAACAATCTAATTTATAGGGATAAGGAATCTTTGGAGGTCATAGTGTTTGACAAAATAATTAGATTAATGAAAGAAAACTTCAATACAATACCCCAGAAGGATTGTAATCTCAAGAAAGTGGCTTGTTCTTCCTATGATCTAATGATTGCTAAAGAATGGAAAATTAGTTATGATATTTACTGTGCTCTTAAACATGCTAAGAAGGACATGGAGGGTGTCTGCTGGACTTTTTCGCCTAAGGGTTGGATCAAAGCCAACTTTGATGGGGCGGCTAAAGGCAATCCTAGCGCAGTGGGATGTGGCAGAGTTATAAGGGATTCTTTTAGCAATTTTCTAGGTGCAATTGCTACCCCCCTTGGCTCACAAACCAATCATTTGGCTGAGCCTATTGGAGCTTTTCATGTAATAAATTTGGCTCATAGTCTGAATTTTAAAAACCTTTGGCTTTAAGGGGATTCAAAAAATATTATTGAATGTCTTCTAGGTAGGTCCCCCCTTGGTGGACCATCAAATCTTGGATTGATGATGCTATTTCGACCTTAGCTAAGTTTGATAATATGAAGATATCCCATGCCTATAGAGAAGCCAATGCTGTGGCAGACTTTTTGCAAATGAAGGGGTTAACAGTAAAGGACAACGCACATGGTTGAACATCAGTGATTTAGGTGTTGATGTTTGAGCCTTATTGAACTATGATGCATCACATGGGAAAGTTGTGTGTCACCTTGATCATGATGATAGAACGGGGTAAGTACATCACCATCATTAGATTGCATGGGGTTGAGCTAACTAGCTTGTCTTGTAAGTTTGCTTGGCATGCTTTGTGGGCTCACAGGTTTGGTGGGATCATTGATTTCATCTCTGTCTGCATTATTTTGCTTGCTAAAATGGGAGGAGAAAGAAAAAGAGTTGAGCTGGAAAGTTTCGAGATGCACACAAGAAACACTAAAGCATGGAACAAAGTTAAAGTGGGGGTTTACTCCCTTTTCTGGAGAAACTCCATGGGTCTGATCAGGAAGCTATAAAGCTTTTTGAGAAGAATTGGAACAATCGTGAAATAACCCTTTTTGGCAGGAAAGTGAAGCTTGATGAAAATCTCATCGCTAAAGTGACTAGTATGACCATTGAAGGACATAAATTTTTTTGGGACAGGTAATTCTCTGATGAAGTGGTGGTTAGATTTTCAAAGAAAGACAAGGAAAAATTGAAACTTGTGAAAGTTTCCAATAGTTACTTCAAGGCTGACTCCATTAAAGCTCTCTTCAGAAAAGTTCTTCGCATCATTATGGAGTATATCACCCTGGATGGACGGTTCACTAGGGTCTATGGCTACCATTTTTCCTTGCTCAATCATTTTCGCTATAAGGTCAAAATTTCTCTCCCCTACTACTTACTTTGTTCCTTAATAAAAAGTCTAGAAGACCATAAGAAAAACCCTAAAAGATATCCTATATTACATACTAGTCTGATAAGATTAATTTTTGAACATTTCCAAAAAATGTCGGCCCTTGATAACCTAGATGCCTCTTCGGCTTCTGAGGATGATGACACTGAACCTAGTTGTTTGGGGAATAAACGTAATTTGAGTCTAGTAAGGATGGTCCTAGACCCTCCCATTGTCCAAACTGGCAAGAAAATACAAGTCCGTAATCCCCAACTTGTTAAAGTTTGCCCTGCTTCTGAGCCTGAAAATTCTACCCCCAAAGGCAAAGGTGCCTGTAAGAATTTCTCTATTAAAAGCCTTGTTTCTTACTCTAAAGATTCTCTTGATTCTGAGGAACCTGATGCTAATAATAATTCTTCCTCTTTTGTCCCGTCGACGAACAAAGAGGATAAAACTAGGTCCCTTGGAGCCTCTGACCCTACTAAAAATTTGCTTCAATCTTGATAGGGATCCTATTGCCAATTTTCTAGGCATAGCTAGGAATAATGTCATGGACCACTTTAGAATGTCAAAATGGGTATTTCATGAAATTAATGACCTAAAAATAAAAAACTGGGCCCTTCAGAGTAAATTGGAAGAAGTGGAAGCTAAGGTTTCCGTGTTATGCAAGAAGGATGAAGAGTGTAACGAGAATGCTACTAGTAAGGGGATCTAGGACAATGAGGGTAAGGACAAAGGATAAAAATTGACTTTGAAAAAATAAAAAATGTTGTGAAGATAATTACTGAACAAAATAATAGAATGGCAAGACATAATGCTATCATTATCAATGCAATGACTGAAAAATTGGATAAAGCTCAACAGGGATCCTTGATTGTTGATTTGGAAGAGGTTAAAGATAAAAACCAGGAAGAGGACATAGGGATTTCAAAGAGAACCCGGGATAATCTGAAAAGGAAGGCAACCCCCACGCCATAGATGATTCAAACTTTCAAAAAGGGAGTCTAAGATATGCAGGATCTAGAGACCAAGACTGAGAAAGTTCTGAAGACTCTGGATTAGTTGTTGCTGCTTTTTTGGTCTATGCCTCAGCTGGCTCTTTGGTGGTCCTTTTTGGATTTTTTTGGTTGGCTGTTGTTTTTTTAGGGTTTTTCTTTTTTGCAGCTTGTTTAATTCAGAGGACTTTTTTGTCCTTTCCTTTTTTATGTTGTAAACTTTGTGGCTTCAGGTCCCTGTAAAACCCATTTTTTTCCTTTATCAAAAACAT
This sequence comes from Sequoia sempervirens, assembly GCA_007258455.2. Taxonomy (NCBI): domain Eukaryota; kingdom Viridiplantae; phylum Streptophyta; class Pinopsida; order Cupressales; family Cupressaceae; genus Sequoia; species Sequoia sempervirens. The sequence goes on from VDFB02271358.1 coordinate 689,248,486, forward strand.
CATAAATCAATCTAGAACTAAACTAATGTACTATAATTTAGATGATAAATTATATATCAATTAAATATGTTTAAAATATTTCATTTTAAATATTATATTAATTGACATAATAATATTAATTGAAAAATAAAATTTAAAGTATAAATATTAATAATCTAAAAAAATGTTTTTAAACTAATATTTGTAAATTGGGAGATTGATTAAAACATTTGCATTTCTTTGTATTTTATGAATAATTAACATATTACTTGATTGATCTTGACTTAACAATAAATCACAAATGACATAAGATAAACAGTGTACTTAAGATAATATGTTGTTTGCAGGTTTTGCGAGACTGGCCTAGGCTACTTGCAATTATGAAATTTGACCCTTTAGATCAAGAACTTTTGAGACATTTAGTAGAAAAAGTTGGAATTGGTAACACAAAGCCTCGTCCCTTTATAGATGAATTTATTTTGACTCTAAAAGATGAGAGTGGAATTTTCTATACACATCTTGAAAATTTGCTAGGTAATTGGTGGCTACCTTTGATAACCATCATTTCTCTATTTTAAATATGTATTTGGCTTATCTAAAGTTTTTGATAGGAATTAAACAATATGGTAGTATTATTCATGTTTTCCATAAAGCAGGCAAGGCTTATGCAATAGAACATCGAAGTGTCAAAAAATCTTAAGTGATGTTTCTATTGGAGGAGAGGTACATTGGTACAGGATAGGAAAAACATCACTTAAGATTTTTCAACACTTCCAATGTCCTGTTGCATAAGCCTTGCTTGTTTTATGGAAAACGTGAATAATACTATCATCTTGTTTAATTCTTGTCAAAAACCTTCAGATAAGCCAAATACATATATATAAAACATAGAAATGTCAACTATCAAAGGCAACCACTAATTACTTGGAAAATTTTCAGGATGTGTATAGAAAATTCCACTCTCATCTTTCAGTGTCAATAAATTTGTCTATAAAGGGATGAGGCTTTGCATTACCAATTCCAACATTTTTGCTAAATGTCTCAAAATTTCTTGATCTAAAGGGTCGAATTTCACACAAACAAGTAGCCAAGGCCAGCCTTGCGAAACTTGCAAAAAATAGATTGTCCTATGTACATTTTTTAGCTCTAAGTACAAAACACTATGACTATTTATCTACAAATTGGATTCTAAAGAATCCCAATTTTTGACAATAGATGCTTACATTATCAATAACCTTGCATCAAGTGATTTCAAATATACAAGAATACTAGCATTCTTTTTCATTTCTAGCCTATATGTTTTTGGTTGCTCAACCATTAAAAGAATTGTTAGCTACCTTTCAATGAGACAAAATTTTGTAAGCCCCAATGCATTCTACTCAACCCATAAAAGGGAATTTGAGATAAAGAAAATTCAGGAAACAAAATTCTCATTGAAGAGGGAGAAAAAGACATGCACACAAACACAAATATTTTATGATGATCAAAATATTGTTTGATAGAGCTTCGACTCTTTCTCACATGTAATAGTACATCATATGTTACACATAGCTTCTTAAATAATACATAGATTGAGCTTCAGCTCATTCACACACATCAACATACAACCATCACATTCTTTCTCGCAACTTACAAAGCTTCAGCTCTTTCACCATTACAAACATCTATTACACAACTTCTAACACCTTACAGCTCTACAGAGCTGGAGTCCTACAAGAGTGCTTACCAAAACATACTTCAATCAATATATAGAGAGTTCAACATATACGAAGGACAAAGGACTCAAAATAAAATAATATATTTCATATTACCCACAAAACATGTGAAAGTTGTGATGAAATCATTTCAAACCTTTTCAAATCTTTACCAAAATATTCCTTCAAAAGCTTGAATTTAATACTGAGATTTGTCTGTAGATACAGAGGCTGGTATGGAGCATTTGAGGAGACAGGTCCAACTGGAGAAATTAATGGAGTAGTTGGGATTAAACTTCCAACATTGCAAAGGGTTCAAAGCTGGGAAAAATAATTGGGTGGTGCATCAGTACCATCTTTTGTGATGCATTCAATCCCTCTTCATGTTCTTGTCTAGAAATCCATGGATTCCAATTAAAAGAAATAAAATGATAAAATTTTGAACTTCTCACTATCATTTCATATTTATCTTTGAGGTATGTCACCATTCTTTTTTTATTGTCATGATTTTTCACTTATCATTGTGAATGCTTTTATGATTTGGTACAAAGGTCTTCATTTTCATACAAGCTCCTTGCTTCCTTTATGCTAGTTTCAAATAACTATACCTACCTACCTACTTCAACAAATCTTGTCACTACCTTGAGATTTCCATTTTCTTCATGATATCTATGGGTAATTTGTCACTATCATATATAGCTATTCCTATGAACTTTCATGGAACTCTTCTCATTGTTGATTATCATATTACAGTGACTATGCTTTGCTCTTGCCATTGTTTTACATGTTCACTTATTTTTGTTGATGTGTTGAATATCATTTTGAAGCATATTGTGTTTCCTTATTCATGACTATGTTTAATCCTTGTATTCTCCTTTCACTCCTTTGATAGTGTTCACTCACTATAGCATTAGCAAGCTTGCCATTTCTATAGATTGTATTTGCAATAGATTTCCCTAGTAGGTCTATGAGGCTTCATTGCATCTTTAACTCTTGTCATCCATAAGATTGCCTTCTATGTCTTTTGAACCTTTATCTTTTTTTACCACTTTTTAAATCATAGCTCTGTTGTGATTGTCATACTTTCTCACTATCCCCTAGCATATGCATGACCAATATAACCTAGTTTATCATTGTCCATCAATATTGATGAAAATAAGGTCTATTGGAAGGAATTTGTCAAGGGTTTCTTGCCTTCGAAAATTCAATCAACCCTTTGGTTATTAAGATGAAAATAAAAAGTTTTACCTCTATTCATAGTATACCTTGTCAATTTCTTTTAACTGCTTCATGATGTTGTTCTTCAAAAGTGCTTGAAGCTTCTTTGTCAATTTTAGATGTTATTTTTTAGCCATTCTAGTATGACAACATTATTTTCTTCCTTGAATCAACATGTTTGGCATATCAACTAAAATCATATGTTTTTTCCTCCTAGGTACCTCAGGATAATTCATGACATCTAAATGTGAATTAACCACATTCTCTTCTTTGTCAATTTTGAAATTTGGTTCCCTCTCTGGGTACAAACCATCTTGAAAGCAACCTCAAGCAAATTGAGTAGTAGAATCTAGAGGAAGCACAATTATTGCCAGACTATTTGTGCTTCCCCTTTTGAATGCAATATTTACTATAACCCAGGCCAATGAGTGTACATCAGGTACAATTTATGTTGAATGATAATTTTTTCCTTGTGCTTTTGGTATCAAACATCTTCTCAAAGATTCTATTTCTTAAATAATACATTTCCAATAGCTTGAGATATTGCTAGTTCACCATTAACTCTGGGCACATCCCCCTATTTCATAGCATAACCTTAGTTTTAGTGCATGCTTTCTCTTCATCTCTATCTATTTGGTGATCTTGAATTAGTTCCTTTATACAACGCAGTGAATAGGAACTATTCAAATTCAAAACTGTGAAGGATTGCTATTAAAAAAATCTTACTAAAATAAAGTATAAATATTGTTCTTTCCCAACAATTGTGAGTTCTTCTAATGATCATTATATGAATGCCTACACAAAGATTCTTTATGTACTATCCTCAAGGTTTATGGAACAGTCCCCTCATTATGCCACTGCCATTAACAATTATCTATCAAGAGGATTCCTTTTGATTTTATTTTTCAACAGAGTCATTTACGTTTTCCATATAAGTTTTCATGATCTTTGAAGAACCTACAAGTTATGTTGATTATCTACTATGAATATCAATAAATGTCTTTCATAGTTATGCCATGGATTGTCATTTAAAACCATAATATCAATGTAGTCATGGGTCTGTTAGGATTTTCAATACGTATTTTTCAAGAGTCACAAGAAACTCTCACCTCTTTCTCATTGGTACCATAACCTATATTGTTCAATATCCTCTTTATTTCATGACAAGGCCATTATCCTTTTATTTATGTATAGACTCTATTTTTTTTGTTCACAATCTTATAACTGTCACCATGTTCTAATTACCCCCAACCATATATAGAATTTGTTGGATAGTTTGTTCAAGGTTATTTCTAGAAAGAAGATTTGATGTAGTATCACCATAATTATCTACAATTTTTACAGCTAGAGCTGAAATCTAAGTGGTGATGCAGGTACCACAAATTTTTAAATTTTTATTCCTATCATTTTTAGGGATATAAAGAATTGTATCTCTTTCTATATATGACCAAGCTTTGTGTTGAAATTCCATTTGATGAAAAAACCTTAATCTCTCTAATAATGTACTTGACAATAATATAAATTCCTTACAATGAACAATAAAAACTCTTCGCAAAAATATACCTTTTGAAAGGTCCTTGCAAATGCTCCTCTTGATGAACTCGTCTCTGATGAATGCCTCCATAATGTAGTGGGATCATCATCATCATCATCAGTAGCATATTCATTTCTCCCTTGCCTTAAATTGGCTAGCCGCAACTCTGATAGCAAAGAAGTTCATGAATAGCCAAGCATGCACAAAGCTTTCTCAAGAAATGCAGCAGTGAAAACAACAATATTTTGTTTAGCAAAAATCCAATCATATTTCAAATAGAAGTTCCACATTATGATATTGCAATTCTTGGTTATTTTACCTGTTTCTATGTCTGTATCTAGCCCCTCAAAAATTTGACTTTGAAATGATATAGATGGAATAATTTCATAGTGCCCATAGTTGTTTTTATCTTTCACCCAGTCACCCTTCTAGCATTGCACCAATTCATTTAAATGAGGCTACTGCTCCATGTTTTCACTCAGCTAGCATACAAAATTGATATTAAAAATGTATGATAACACATTATCTACTTGAAGGTAAATATTTTCTAATTTTCAAGTCAACTGACTATGCTTCTAGTGTAGGTTTTTCATATAGTACTGATAGTCTTTATGGTTGAGATCATCAAATTTGTGCTTATATGTATCACTTAAGCATGAACCATGAAGAGATGCAAACATTGAATGCCTCTTACTAGTGATATGTAGTGAACTCAACAATAAGATTTTGCTAAAATTTATCAAATTCTTACTTATAATAATGAAACTGTAAATGGCATGTTAGGTGAGATTCTAAAAGCCCAAAGAAACTGAAAGCCTCCATTTGCTTAGTATCTAAGCAAAGTGATATTTGATATTAATATATATTTTCCTTATGCAGATGCTTCCCTCTTTTTATTCCAACCCATTATCGGGTGATCCCATAATACTGGTTTACAATTTCTCAGAGATCATGATTTTTGCTGAAATCACATATTTTTAGAAAATATAGTGATTTAATCCTTAAAAAGTTCCATTTAAAGGATTCCAATTGAATAGGATTTGATTGAACCACCTTAGATCAAACTCCCTTGGATAGAACCCCGCTAGTTTTAAACCATACCTTTAACAGAGCCTCCTTTACACCTATCAAAATGCCAATAAAAAACCACTTTTGATTTACCTATTGGGGAATCAAATGAATTCTTTTAAAATTTATTTTTTGTAAGTATGTAGTCCTTATTACAAACTTCCCAAAAATTATACTTTTAAATAAATTTAATTTAATTTTTTATTGCTTGTGAATGTAGGTTTTTCATTGAAAATCAAGCTCTCTGTTTTGCACATGTGGAAAAATAGCAGAATATCAAAAAAATATGAAAAATATTAGTGCACTAGATATTGAAGTCCTTGATCCAACATAAAAAAAAATGAATTTCGGTACATACAAAAAAAGTTATGTTGTATACAATCCGCCTATGTCTGAATTGTAATTGGTTTGACTTTGCAACTTGATTAAGGAAAAAGTATTCAATAAAACACTATGAAACCAAATGAAAGCACTAATATTGTAGTTACAAATATAAATTTGAAAAAAATAGAATTTTATCCTTCATGGAAAAAAAATTATGTTGTATACGGTGAGCATCACTCCTTAAAAATGGTTTTTACTGAAAAAAACTAATTTTTGAAGGAGATGGAAAAATAAGTGCAATCTGATTCCAAAAATTTTGAAAAATATATTTAGAATCTACAGACAAAATTTCACAAATCACTAGTTTGCATCATCTTCAAATTCCTCATGGTTTAGTTGGTATAGGTGCTCGAAAGTGAAGATTTAGTTATAAAAAATTAGTTTAGTGTCCAGTTTAGCCAAAAATTATAAATCAGTATTATGGGATCACCCTATCCATCAAATAGACCCCCATAGATGCTACCACCATCTTCTAGTATGAATCATTGCCGTTCAAGTTCATTGATTATGTCTATTTGGTTTTGATGCCTTGCTCAATTTGTGATTCCTGAATCATCTATTTTACATCTATTTTGGTTTTGTTAGAAATTTTGTTTTGTGTGCAATGTGACTATTGGAGCAACACTTGGACAGTAGAGATGATCAATTCCTTTGAATTTTTTGACTCAATAGGCCTACTAGTTAAAATAAAACACCAATTAACAAAATACTGGCAACTAAAACAAATTGTCACTATTGTCCAACTAAAATGATACACTCAACTAATCCCTCTCAACCTTTATGCCTCCTCATAGATACAGTAAACAAGTTGACTTGTTATGTGCTTTAACAAAGAATATGTGAGGATAGAAAATCTATAGTATTTTTCAGTGAGTGAATGAAAAAAAGAGCACAACCACCCTAAAAAACACAATAGCACAAACTACGACAACATTAATTGAAAGATGAAACCAAAGAAATGAATTAAATTTCTACCCAAAGTTGAGACCCAAAGCTAAATCTAAATGATGAATTCACAGAGCAGACATCCTCATTGTTTTTTTTTGCATCACAAGGCGTCTCTATTTGTTGATTACCATTCTTCCTTATTTTTGTTTCCACTCTAATTGCAGGTTTACTTGAGTGATTTGTCAACATTCAATTTTATCGAGCTCCCTCAACCATGCTATTCCATTATCATTTCAGTATTTTCTAGATTTGCATAGGCATCTATATAAGCTCAGCATCATCTTTCTTGATTGTGTGGGCCATTTTTGGCTTCCCCCATTACTATTTTTTTCATTTCTTTGCTGACTTATGAGTTTTGCAAATTGTCTAAAGTCTCCAAATAGTCTTACAAATTTTCACCCTTATGTTTTTGCTTACTTTGTTGTTGTTTTCATTCATTTGTATAGTCACATCAATCGATGTTATCATTGTTTTAAGTCTTCCTAAGGTCATATCAATCCTCTTTCATTATACTTGATGTGATTCAAGTGAGCATAGGCATTACTTTTTTGACATGTTTTCAAGTTCTTGATGATGGCTTTTACAACTTTTTAGCATTGGATCTTTGTTGTTTTCTAGTTTGTTGAAAATAGTGTTTTGGCATTTTATATTGCTAGTTCAGAATGAAGCTTGTATATTTGCTTGCATGCTATAAAATCACTTGAATACTCTTGAACATTGAACTTTGTGTTAGCATCGATCATTTGCTATTTAAAGTTACAAAGACACATCATCCATTTTGCAAGTAATTAGAAAGAAAATATGACACATGTAATATTTGAATCCTAACAAATTGATGATCAAAATAGAATTATTTGTTCTTTAAATGCAATAGTTTCTATTTTTTTGTGTAATTGCATGACATGATTCTTCTTTTTTACCAAGACAAGATAAAGGGCTTGTTATTTATTTGTTCTTTATATGCAATAGTTTATGTTTTCTTGTGTAATTGTGATTCTTCTTTCTTTCCAAGACAAAATAAAGGGCTTGTTATTTGCATACACATGAAAAGTGGCTTCTAATATAGGAGGTACAACATTGCACTCTGCATTCATCATGCCATTAAACAAATATACTTACATTCCCTTGAGTTGGTAGTCAAGATTAATCTCACACTTTTCCTAGGCCAAAACTGTTCTACTAGTCTTAGGCAGGAACTTCGCTACTTGCAACTCTTGTTTTTAAATGGTTTTATTCAGTTTAATTTTTTCACAAATGTAATAGTTTAAGAGATTTTATAATTCCATAAACATTAATAATTACAATTTTTATAGTTATTTGAATGATCTTTTTAGATTAGATAATAGTATTAATTAAAAATAAATTATAAATAATTGTTGATTAATAAATATAAAAATAAAAATATACATAAATTTCATGTTTGATAATATTATTCTGTTATACCTATGTAATAATTTAAATAAAAATAAAAATTTGACACTTATATTGAAAAGTAAATTTATTCTTTAAAGAAAATCAAATAACTTCTATATAATAGATTGTAATTTAAAGCAAACTAATATGATAAAACAATAATTAGTTTTTAAGTAAAAGCATGCAAATATTAAGTAATATTTAAGCATCCAAAAAGTACTTCAGATAGATGTATTGGAGATATCTATATTACTTTTTATCATTTTTTAGGTTGATATATTTTCTTATACTCTTTCTTTATAATTTCAAGTTACCTTTTTTTTTCATTGTTTCCTAATTTAAATATCAAAAAACAAATGTAACTAAATAATTCCAACTTTTACAAGATAGCTACTATAACTAAATAAAAGTAAAATTAATATTAAATATATGCTAAAAAAAAAACTAAACCCCACCTAAGTTGTAATAATGGAATTGAAACTTGATAAATAGTTTAGAATAATAAGTTTGATTGGTTTGCTACTTAAAAATTTGAGAGAATAAATTTAATATATTTTTACTTTTAACTTCTTCAACACTTTAAGTCCTATTTTGGTAAAAACCTTATTTCATAGTGCTGGCCACATTTTTCTTTGGCTATCTTTTACCCAATATAAATTTTTAAATCCTATTTTTCAAAATATTTTAAAAAGAATTTCAAAACTTTAACTTCTCATCATAAAATAAATTTTCAAATAAAAAGTCAATGAAGTTGTAAAACAAATATGTGAAAATAAAAAAAGTTAAAAATCACATATTTTACTTTGAAAGAATCAAAATAAAATGAATGGAAAGAAAATTATCTCTTTTGATTGATTGAAATAAATAATATCAATCACTAGTTAGAAATTGATCTTCGCTATAATTACATACAAGAACTAACAAGTGCCACGTAATGGATAGTACTTGCCTTAACAGTATTGTAATTATTATTTTTTAGATTTAATAAAAACTAAATGTAAGTTTTATTAATGTGAATAAAAATAAATATAAGTTTTGTTAATTATAGTGTTTTAGTATTGTTAATTAGTTATTTTAATGACCTAACCTTAACCCTAACTCATACTCTAATTCTAATTCTATCCCTAACCATATCCCTAATTCTAACCCTAACAAAAAAAATTAAACCATTATCTTAATCCTAGACCTATCTCTAACCCTAACTATGATGGTAACACTATCCATAACTATAAACCTAATTTTTATCACTAACTTCTAAATAAATAACATATTTAATAAATATTATATTACGAAGTATTATATATTTAATAAATTTTATAAATAAAATAAATATAATATATACTAAAAAGCATTAAAATTTAGTTATATATTAAAATGATTATTTATTACAAGTTGTTTATTTTTTATTATATATATATATAAATTAAAAAATAAAATATATTATATTAAATTATCAGATTTGATTCGACACAAGTGCAACTATATCTCTTCATTCAAATCAATAATTGTTAAATATTAACGAATCAATGATTATAGATGGTATGCTTTTCTCAAATTCCATGAATGATAGAGTAATCACTTCTATATTAAACTATGTATGCTATTTTGAATTGACATTTCACTTCTAGATTAAACTATGTATGCTATTTTGAATTGGCGTTTTGAACCACACTAAATGATTCAACATAGGAAGAGGATAATGAAAAATATGATTGTAGAAATGACCTTAAGAAGAGTTAAGTAGTTGGAGAGGGTAGGGAGGGAGAAGATTGGAAAAGGAAGTAAAAGTGAAAATAGGTGAAAAGTGATATAGACATAATAGAAGAATGAATAATATAGTAATATGATATAATAGAAATAAAAGGATAAAAAAGGTTAAAGTTTTTATTGGAGGTACAAAATGGGTTTCGAAGGGGCCCAAAACCCTTTACAAAATAAAGCAGTTGATAAAAAAAGATAACAACAATAATCAACAATCAGCCCAACAATAGCGATCCAATAGCCAAAAAGAAACCAAAAAGAAGGTAATTAGCCAACAACACTACATATTTTTTAGGAACTCAACAACTTCCATTTCACTAGTAGCCAACTTCTGCACATTATCCACAGTATCAAACACCTTAATACCTGAGGCCCCGACCTGAGCTTTTATTTTGTTTCTAGTTCTAACCCTCGATCCACTAGTTTTTACCTCACCATTCAAAATACTACCTTTAACAACACCCTTCTCACCAACACACTCCACATCCTTTAGCTTACCCCCAACAACAGTATCATCAACAAACACATTCTCCTTTCTCTTTTTCACAATAATCACAGGGGAGATCATCTTGGCAGAGTCTGAGATAGCCAAGACCTTAGAGGCATCTCCACCCTTCATCACAACATTCCACATCTTATCAAATTTATCCTCAAGGGATAACATTCTTCCTTCCAAATTTTGTTTCAGATCATTGGTTTCCTCTACCATAGTATTAGCCACAATATTAAGAGATCCATAAGATTATCAATTTTTCTTTGGGCAGAAGGGTCCTTAGCCTTACTAGCAACACCTCTAATTCTAACATTGGTCCTATTAATCTCGTGGAAGAACCACTTAAAAAGTTTAAACAACACATTAGCACTGTCACGAGCCGAGCCCAACACATCAAACTATTCCTCACTGTCAAAGTTCTCAATGCATTTCCCCATAGCGACGTCCTCATCAGAAGAACTAACATGAACCTTTTCAGTAGAAATTTCCTTACCTTTACTAGTGGGGACAAGAGTCTTCATCTTTCAAATGGAGTAGGTGATTTCCTCTGCAACAACCTTCCTTTTCATTATCCTATCCGCAACCTCTTTACTAGTTCCCACAACATGTCCACCACCCACAACTCTTTCCTTTTCCTGCTTCTATAACCCAATGTTAGCACTTAGTGAAGCCTCATCATAAATACCGCTAGCTAGCGAAAGTGGGAAACCCTTCTCTAGGAGTTGTCCTGCAGTCAACACCCTTCTCTTCTGACTCCCCTCCTTAGGCTCCTGCACATATCTAGTCGTTGGGGGAGGAGAGAAAGCTTCCCCATAAAGTTCATTTTTGTCCTTACCCCCCTTAGAAAGAAAATTCGTCACCACCTCATCACTGCATGTCGTATAGCCCACCTTATCATCCAGCCTCCTTTTCCCAGACTTACCCAAAACAGGGGAAATGGGGCCCTCCTCAAAAGAGGCATACAAATTCAGGACATAATCAACATCATCATCCCTATTAGACTCATAATCTTTGTTCAAAATAAGCCTCCTCTTCTTAGGTTTCTAAAGTAGGGGGATAAACACACATACCCCCTTTTCATACAACTATTCTGAACAAGAGAAAATGCATTGCAAATGCAACAAATTAGATTTAAAAATCTGCAACATGAACACTTGATTGTTTATTCATAAACTCCTACAAACATCACAATAACTTCTCCAAATTGACAATACAAATGGTGCAGCCTCATGTGCTGATAATAATAGTCTCAAAACTAATATAAAACTGATGTACAATAAAAAAATAATTTAAAAGACAACAAGAATTTCATTCTTTCAAATCTTCTACCAAAACTGTGAAACAAGATCATCAAACACTTGCAAAATTCAATACAAAATCTGCAACAACTCAATCATGGATTCTTAAATCCATTTGCTGCTATTCCTTCACTTCCAAGCCTGCAAAATCATTCATACCAAACTGATTTCTCCTTCCCTCAACTCTCACCAAACTTCCCCTGCAAAATTCCTCTTCTTTTCACACGCTGATTTTCTACACTTTTCTTTGTGCAACTCTCAGGAGCAACTTGCAAGTTCTTTCTCCAAACTTGCCGCTATTGCTTGATTCCCCTTTGAATACATTAAAGAATTGATTTTATGTAGATTAAAACATTTTTTGAAATCCCAAACCTGCTATTTCATTTTCCTCCAATTGTATTTTGAGAATTCTTCAATTTGTGTTAAAATTCATCATTAAATGCTTCCAAATATGGAACACAAAGTTGCTGAACCATATTCCATGACTTGCTATTATAAATTCTTCATAAAAATCAATAAAATCATGACCCAAGTCGTGCTCATTCACATTGATTTGAATACTGAAGTCTTTTATTGATTTTTCCCAAAACACTAGCTTTTATGCATTAAAGCAAAAATCTGTTTTTCTTATCTTGGGTGTCCACTCTCTCCATCCCTATTTTTTAGGGATTTTGGAATCTCAAAAATAATATTTTAAATGGAATAGAAATTCTAAAAAAAAACCTATTCCAAAATTTCCAATTTTTAATTTCAAACTCCAAAACTACCTCCTACACTTTCTCTCACTCTGAAAATGCAACATTTAAATAAAGACCAATTATTTAATAAAGTATTTTGGCCTCAACATTGCAATTTATTTTCCTATTGCATAATTAAACCAAAACCTTAGGAAATTAAAAATTAAATAATTTCTTTTTGGTTGATGAGGATAGACCTTTGACCATGGATGCTCCTGCATCAGACACCCATCAGAGAAAAGAAATATTTCATGAGCCGCACTCAGAAATATTTATAGAACCTGTGCTTGTCTTGGATCCACCTCTTTTCTTTGTCCACTAGTATTTCTTTGTTCATACCAGTAGACTATGAGCTAGATCTGTTTAAGAAATTGCAAGGGTTGAAGCAAGGAAGTAGATCTGTGAAAAAATACATAGAAGATTTTCACAAGATGATCATTAGAATAGGCCATGTAGAGGCCAACAATGAGAAGGTAGCCTGTTATCTTAATGGGTTACAACCGAGCATTCAAGAGGAGCTAAGCCTGGTCAGAATGATCACCATTGAGGATGCATACTAGTTTTCTCTGAAAGTTGAGGAGAAGCTGAACAAAAGATTTGACAGCAAGCAAAAAGGCTGAGGAGGTCAAAGCAGAAGGGGTAGTGGAAGATCTTTTGGGAGCCGAAATGAGGATGAAAGAAAAAATGAAGATGTGAGTACCAGTCAAAGCCAGAGGAATGATAACTTCTATCGCCCTCGTGATCAAAACAGTGGTGATCAAAGAGGTAGAGGACGAGGAAGATCTGGGCCAGGGCCTGGAAGAGGTGGTTTCAGAGGAACTTGTTTCTATTGTGGTGAAGAAGGGCATCGAGCCTATGAATGTCCACAACACCAAGGAAGGACAGACAAAAGGCTAGAAGGTCATGGAAGGGTTGCAAATGTAGATGAGGAGGCACAGTCCGAGCATTCAGATGATGCTAAAAGGGGAGAAGCCCTAATGGTTAGAAAAGACCTTATGACTGAAGAGAAGGAGCCAGAACAGAGGAAGAATCTGTTTCGCACAAGATGCAAATGTGAAGAAAAATGTTGTGAAGTTATTATTGATAGTGGAAGCACCAATAATTTGGTGTCAGAAGAGATGGTTACGAAGTTGAAGATGAAAAGGGAAAGACATCCACACCCATATCAGATTGCCTGGTTGCAGAAAGACCACAAAGTTCTGGTAAATGAGCAGTGCCTGGTGAAATTTAAGATCAGAAGCTATCATGATGAGGTACTCTATGATATCATCCCCATGGATGCATGTCACATGTTTTTGGGGAGGCCGTGATAGTTCGATAGGTGTGTTGTACATGATGGCTATGCAAGCACTTATTCCCTGATGAAGGATGGAGTTTGTCATAAGTTGAAACCCCTGAAGAAGGACGAAGAAAAGGTATGCAGTAGTGCTAGAATTTGTTTTGTTGATGGAAGAAATTTTTTAGAAGGCATGAAGCATGAGCGTATGTGTTATGCATTGATTCCTAGAATGGAAAAGGAAGATAGTGAGAAGGTGCTAGTAGAAGTTTCTAGATTGTTGGATGAATTTCAAGAGATTATTTCTGATAATGTACTTGAGGGTTTACCACCAATGAGGAAGATCAGTCATCAGATTAACTTGATCCCTGGAGCCAGTTTGCCAAATAAGGTAGCTCATAGAATGACTCCTGCAAAAAATGAGGAGTTGAACAGACAAGTTTAGGAATTGTTGAGAAAGGGTTTGATTTGAGAGATTTTGAGCCCATGTGCAGTACCTGCAATACTAGCACCAAAGAAGGATGGGGAGTGGAGGATGTGCATAGACTCTTGGGCCATAAATTTAAGATAACAATCAAGTACAAATTTCCCTTGCCAAGGATGGATGACCTGATGGACTGTTTGAGTGGAGCACAGTACTTCATGAAGATTGATCTGAAGAGTAGATATCACCAGATCCAGATTCGAGAGGGTCATGAATGGAAGACTGCCTTCAAGACCAAAGAGGGCCTGTATGAGTGGCTAGTCATGCCTTTTGGGGTAACTAATGCACCGAGCACATTCATGCAGCTAATGAATGAGGTACTGAAAGAGTTTCGGGAAAGTTTTGTCATTGTGTATTTAGATGATATTTTTATTTTCAGTAAGACCTTGGATGAGCATTTAATGCATATTCTTAGGGTTTTTGAGAAGTTGAGGGAGGATAAACTGTTGATAAATTTGAAAAAGTGTAGTTTTGTTAAGAAGGAGTTAGTGTACTTGAGGTTTGTTGTCTCTGCAGAAGGCCTTAAGATGGACCCAGAAAAGGTAAAGGCTATTCTAGAATGGCCTACCTCAAGAAGTGCTACTAAGGTGAGATCTTTCCATGGTTTGGCCAGTTTTTATAGGAAGTTCATTAGAAACTTCAGTAGTATTTGTGCACCCCTGACTGAAACAATGAGAGGGGATAGAAAAGAGTTCAAGTGGAGCACTGGAGCAGCGAAGAGTTTTGATCTGTTGAAGCAGAAGGTGACAGAGCAACCAGTTTTAGCCCTCCTAGATTTCAATAAGGTGTTTCATGTGGATTGTGATGCCAGTGGTTGTGCCATTGGAGCAGTGATGAGCCAAGAAGGTAAGCCCATTGCCTATTTTAGTAAAAAGTTAAATGATGCAAAGAGAAAGTATTTTATATATGATCAGGAATTTTATGCAATAGTTTAAGCATTAAAGAAATGGAGACATTATCTGTTGCTAAAGGAATTTTTTTGTTTACTGATCATCAAGCATTACAGTATCTGAGTAGTCAGGGAAAATTAAATCAGAGACATATGAAATGGGTAGAATTTTTGTAGAGTTATACCTTTTTTTTAAAGCATAGGAGTGGCAAGTCAAATAGGGTTGCATATGCCTTAATTAGGAGGCAAACATTGTTGACAGAGATGCAAATTGAAGTGGTTGGGTTCAATGAACTCAAGACATTGTATCCTAAAGATCCTAATTTTGCAAAAGATTGGAAAGCTTGCAAGGAACCTGTTACAGTTGACATGATGAAGTGGTTGGATTTCATAATCCAGGATGGCATGTTGTTTAAGGGAAGTCAATTGTGTATTCCAAGGAGTTCCATGAGGGAGAACCTGATAAAGGAGAAGCACAGTGGAGGAATGGGAGGATATTTTGGTCGGGATAAAACCATTGCCATTATCAGTGAGCATTATTATTGGCCTCAGTTATCACAAGATGTGAAGAAGTTTGTGTAGAGTTGCACGGTATGTCAGATGGCTAAAGGAGTGACCCAAAATACTGGGTTGTAGCAGCCCTTACCTGTACCAGAGAGGCCATGGGAGGATATAAGTATGTACTTTGTTCTTGGTTTTCCAAGGACACAGAGAGGGAATGATTCAGTATTTGTGGTAGTTGATAGGTTTTCGAAGATGACACATTTCATCCCATGCCAGAAGACCCATGATGCAGTCCACATTGCTGACTTGTTCTTCAGAGAAGTGGTGAGACTACATGGTCTTCCAAAGAGTATAGTCTCAGATCGTGATACCAAGTTTGTGGGATACTTTTGGAGTACCTTGTGGAAAAAGTTGAAGACAAAGTTGAAGTTCAGTTCTGTACACCATCCACAAACTGATGGGCATAATGAGGTTGTGAATAGAAGTCTAGGTAACCTACTGAGATGCTTGGTAGGAGATAAACCTAAGGGATGGGACTTGATGTTACCCTAGGCATAATTTTCTTACAATAATTTTGTCAATAGACGTACTGGTAGATCACCATTCTAGATTGTGTATGGAGGCAGTCCCAGGACTGCTCCAAAATTAAGGAAGATGGACCAGGAGAAGAAGACTAGTGTTGAAGCCGAATAATTTGTAGAGCACATCAAGAATATACACAAGAATGTCAAAGAACATATTAACAAGATGAATATGCAGTATAAGGCTAAGGCAGATCAGAAGAGGAGGTATAAGGAGTTTCAGATTGGTGATGAAGTGATGGTCCACTTAAGGAAAGAAATGTTTCCAGTGGGAACCTATAACAAACTGAAGATGAAGAAGTTTGGTCCCTGTAAAATTGTGAAGAGGCATGAATCAGGGAATGCATATGAGGTAGAGTTGGAAGATGGAGTCAACATTTCCCCTGTATTCAATATTTTAGATTTGACAGAGTATCATGAAGGTGGCGTAGAGGAAGTACCAACGATGGAGCAGTGTAACATTCCAGCACCTACTTCAGAGAAGGAGGAGATTAAAGAAATCTTGGATAGCCGTGTGGGAAGGAGTACTAGAAACAAGCAATATGAAGAATATTTGGTGAAATGGAGAGGAAGGCCTGTGGAAGATTCATCCTGGTTGTCTAAGGTAGAGGTTGACTGTTTGGGTTTTCCTCAATCATCTGAGACGTGACGGGGTCACTTTTCAAATTACCCTGGGTGTTTGATGCAGGAGCATCCAGTGGTGTGAGGGCAATCTTGCAACACCCAAAAAGATGATTTCCATTTTTGTTCCTGTTGTTTTCTTTTTGTGGATGTTTTTTCACTTTTGGATACCCTTTTCGTTGAATAAGAGTTTCCAACTTTCAAAACTATTTTTCTGCTTTTTCTGCTCAACTGCTATTTTTAGCAGGTTTGAATTTGAAGGTGTGGGAAGACAAAAATTTATGGGAAGGTTCAGGATGGAAAATACACATTCTGGCGAAAGAATCAGGTCAAGATCATTCACGATTTGAAAGTTATTCAAGTTCTAGTTTCTGCTTTTTGCCCTGAAAAACCTTCTGAGCTCAGTTTGAGGCACTAAACGGTCCTAGATGGGCCTAAAAATTTGTGGAAACACCAAAATAGTCCACCAAAGGCCTACTTTTCTAAAATTCATCTTTTCGAGAGCTTTCCAAAAAGGTATTATCATTGAAGATCCGACGGTCGGATTAAAAGTTATGGCTGCCGGAAGTTGGTGCATATTTTAGAAATGTGCTAATTTTTTAATATAAATTTAAATCTGAATTTCAAATTGTAATTTTGGTGCCAAACCGCCAAAAAATCTTATCTCGAAGGTTGTTTTTGGTTCCAAACCGAAATGGGTCTATTTATGGGCTTGTTTTTGATTTTTGAGAAACTTTTTGGGGAAAGAAGTTCGCATGCTGCGAAAGGGGAATTTGGGTAATTTTCTGTAAGTCTGTAATTTGCATGTATCACAGAGCTCGATGATTTGTGATCCTCTGCATGTAAGAATTTCATAATATTGAATAAAAGATTATTCTCTATTTTGTGAGTGTTTTATGTGTCTCAAAACTGATATAAAATTGATGAACAATATAAAAATAATTTAAATACAACACAAGTTCATTCTTTCAAATCTTCTACCAAAAATTGTGAAACAAAATCATCAAACACTTGCAAACTTCAATGCCAAATCTGCAACAACTCAATCATGGATTCTAAAATCCATTTGCTGCTATGTCTTCACTTCCAAACCTGCAAAAACATACATACCAAACTGATTTCTCCTTCCCTCAACTCTCATCAAACTTCACCAAAAAAAATCCCTCTTCTCTTCTCATATTCCCCTTCTTTTCACAAGCTGATTTTCTGCAAAAAAATTTTGTGCAACTCTTAGATAAAATTGCAAGTTCTTTCTCCCAACTTGCTGCCATTGCTTGCTTCTCCTTTGAATACATTAAAGACTCGATTTTATGTAGATTAAAACATTTTTTAAAATCCCAAATCTGCTCTTTCATTTTCCTCCAATTATTTTGAAAATTCTTCAATTTGTGTTAAAATTCATCATTAAATGCTTCCAAATATGGAACACAAAGTTGCTGAACCATATTCTACGACTTGCTATTATAAATTCCTCATAAAAATCAATAAAATCATGACCCAAGTCGTGCTCATTCACATTGATTTGAATACTGAAGTCTTTTATTGATTTTTCCCAAAACACTAGCTTTTATGCATTAAAGCAAAAATCTGTTTTTCTTATCTTGGGTGTCCACTCTCTCCATCCCTATTTTTTAGGGATTTTGGAATCTCAAAAATAATATTTTAAATGGAATAGAAATTCTCAAAAAAACCTATTCCAAAATTTCCAATTTAGAATTTCAAACTCCAAATTACCTCCTACACTTTCTCTCACTCTGAAAATGCAACATTTAAATAAAGACCAATTATTTAATAAAGTATTTTGGCCTCAACATTGCAATTGATTTTCCTATTGCATAATTAAACCAAACCTTAGGAAATTAAAAATTAAATAATTTCTTTTTGGTTGATGAGGATAGACCTTTGACCATGGATGCTCCTGCATCAGTTTCTTACTAACCCTTTCCTCTCCCAACTCTGTCTCATAACCCTCCCTGGGTTTAGTAGTATTATCCTTCAGAGACACAAGAGTTTTTTGCACCTCATGAACTTTGACATATTCATAGAATAGGAGAATTAACCCTGCATGCAGGACAAGGTTTTTGGGGTTTTTCATATGATCTTTAATCCCTGACTCAAGCGACATCAACAAATAGTAAGAAAAGGACACCCATTTCTTATGCCAAAAATGGTTAAGCAAAAGGAAATGGTAAGTGTTAGTTGCTATATACCTTCTTTCCAAGGTGACATACCTCATAATTTCTTCAACATCATGCCACAACACTTTCAAGGAACTCCTCTGATACCCACCACTCTTCACCGGCTTCAAATCATCAACCTCATTCCCTTAAAGAAAGTAGACATCACAACCTGAGATTCTTTTTTGTCTCTGAACACCTTCATACCCTGAATAGCCAAGCCTACAATTTGGGCTATGAATTCTTCATCAACCACAATTTCTCGATGACCCAAATTTAGGGTTCTCTCATTCCACCCTTCAACAACCAAATCAGTGACAAAAAAAGGTTAAATTTAAATGTTTCAAACAATGAATAAATAACTCTAATGACCTTAAGCTATCCCTAACTCAATGATTCATCATAGGAAGAAGGTAGGGAGGGAGGAGATTGAAAAATGAAGTAAAAGTGAAAATAGGAAAAAAATGATGAAAATGAAACAAAAGAATGAATAATATAATAATATGATATCACAAATAAATGGATCAAAAAAGGTTAAAGGTTAAATGTCTCAAATAGTGAATAAATAACTCTAAGAGAATTATAAATAAAAAAGAAGATATAAATGAAATAACATATAAATGAAAATATACTAAAACTTAAAACAATAATAATTTAACCAAAGAAAAAAGATGAGATTATATATAAAATATAAATTAGAAAATTAAATAAATGATTCAATTAAAATAAAAGAATAGATGGTTAAAATACAATAGATTATAATATATATAACCTATAATATATATTAATATAAATAGATAAAATCAAAATAATTTATGTAATATATATTAATATATATAAATATAGATTAAATGAGAACCTACAAAATAAAATAACCTATCATATATATATATATATATATATATATATATATATATATATATAAGTATAAATGTATAATATAAATTAATATATTACCTATAAACAATGTAGATTAACTTATTTACTTACAAAATATTACCTTCAATAACATAAGATATAAACAAAAATAATATATATAAATTCTACATTAATATAAAAGTTATATATATATAAAATAATATTATCTATATTAAAATAGGTTGTATATTATATATAATAAAGAACTAAAATAATATAGATTATATTGTATATCTATATATACTAGTTATAATTATTTTGGAGAACCTATGTATATAAATTAATACAAAAATATACATGATAAAGAAGAAGGAGAGCATATAATAATTAAATTATACCATAAAATATTAAAAACACACATAACAAAGATATTAGTCTAATGAATAAAAAAATTATTTTATTTTATTATTTTATTTTAATAGTGTGAATCCAAATCTCTATAAAATAGTTAATTGATTTTTGTGAGATTTTATTTAATAAAATAATAACAATTACATTCTTAAACAAGAGCTGCAGAGCAGCAAAGTTCCTGCCAGAAATTTTTAGAATAGTTTTGTTTGTATTTGTTGAGTTTGTTGTGTTTTAGGAACAATTGGTTAGGATAAAGCTGTTGTCACCTAAATTTAGGAATTTGATCATTGATAGAGTCAACTTTGTCTTCCATTAGAAAATGACCCTTATAACAAAAGAATTTTGCTCACTTCAAAATTTCCCCTACCACATTTATTCAAAAAACCTATAGATTCTAGTGTAATAAGCATGGAATGAAATGGATTTCAAAGTATTTGTAAAAAAATATTTAAATTTTTGCTCAAAACTATCTTGGAAGTGGATTCCAAAGAATTTTAGGTTGTACATGCCAAGTGTACTAGGGTTGGCCATGTGGTGGTCACTTAGAGACTCTCGAGCACATATACTATTGTCAAAGCTTTAACTTATGCTGCAAATAGACCCAAGTAGTTTTATGACATCATCCATACAATACATATTGTATGGTTTTTGTACAATCACACCGAACTTTGTACAAATGTATCCTCAAATAGCCCTACAAGTGCCTCAATAAAATTTTCTTAGAAAAATGCTAAGTGTTATATATCAAAATCCATTTCTTAGTTGTCTCAGACACAATGATGCAGTCCTTTTTGACCTTAATGACACTTGCAAAAACTCTATTTCTGGGATCACTAAAAAAACCTTCAAACATAGTTAGTGGGAATCAACAAGAAGACACACAAACATGGAATTAGAGTGAGATAAGGGGTTAAGTTCCTTGATAGAGTCATCAAAATGTAATGCTAAGATTTGAAACTTAAATTAAATCAAACTAGTATGCAAGCTCCCATTTTAAAACAAGAAAAACCTCTTGATAGAGCTTAGAAAAGAGATCAAAACGAAGAAATAAATTAAAACCAACTTGAAATGTTACCATAAAATCCATTATGATTTGATTTGTTCTAATTACTTTGGGATTTGGATTCTTCTTGCTTAAAGATTACCAATTTGATCTATACATAACATACGTGATAACTAATTTTGAAAAAAGGATAAAGTTCCCACATTTATAGTTGTTTGGAAAGGGGAATGGATGATCAAAATTTGATTATGAGATCAAGGGTGGAGAATGGTTGAAAAGAATTCCCTAGGATCAAAGAAAAGATGGGGGGTGGAGATGAAGGTTAGATTGTGTACCTAAGAAGGTTATAAAGTTTGGATTGTGTTCAAAGAATAAGGGGACCATAACGACAAGTGTTCCTAGGTTCCCACTATTATTGGAATGTGTTTGAGGGAGCATGGACCTAATTAATTAAATAATATTATTTAATTATTTAGCCACATGTGTGAGATGAATAATAGGTGGAAATGATATTTATTTATTTATTGTGAGGAGATGGAAAAATGTGATTAATTAATTAATATGATTATTTAATTAAGTGATGGAATTTGGATAAAGGGACTATACTAGATGATAGGTTTAGTTGATTAGGACTAGGTGAAGGAAGTTAGGCCTAGGTGATGAAATTTACCAATTAGGGATTGGTGATGATTGACTATGGAATATTTTAGGCATCTACATGATATGTGTATATAGACTTAAAAATTTCCCCTACCACAAATTCAAAAAACCTATAGATTCTAGTGTAATAAGCATGGAATGCAGTGGATTTCAAAGTATTTGTAAAAAATATTTAAATTTTTGCTCAAAACTATCTTGGAAGTGGATTCCAAAGTTTTTTAGGTAGTACATGCCAAGTGTACTAGGGTTAGCCAAGTGGTGTTCACTTAGAGACTCTTGAGCACATATACTATTGTCGAAGCTTTAACTTGATTGTGTTGCAAATAGACCCAAGTAGTTTTATGACACCATCCATATAATACATACTATATGGTTTTTGTACAATCACACCGAACTTTGACTAAATAAATAATACATTTTAAAAAATAAAAATACTTTTCTTGTAGATCTAAAAGAGTATACTTTACAAAAAAATAATTATTTTAATTAGCGTATAATTTTTACTAAAAGTAGGTTATCAATATAAAAATATAATGTTGATTATTTTTCCAAGGAAATTTTATTATTACTAAAAAATAAAAAATCTAATGGATTGAGGTGTGAATGGAACTTGGAATTTGGAACCTAGAGTTCCAAGGTTTTAGGTCTACGCCTAATTGGAAACAAAGGAATAGGGAAAGATCATGAAGATTGATTTGTGAGATGGATCAAGGATCAAGAGTTTAGGGAAATTTGTCATCAAGACCCTTAGGATTCATCATTCAAGGTTCTTTGATAGGCCCAAGGCTTGATGAGGAAACTAGACAATGAAAAAAGGGAAAAATTAAAAGTGGCTAGGAGATTGAGAGGAACTTAGACATCAAGACTTCAAGTTCCTTGGTCTAGGGTCTACCTAAGGAACTCACAAACCAAAGAGACAAAGCCACAAAGGCAAAGAGGGAGCAAGAATCGAGGCCCTAGAGGGACCCAAGTTTTGGAATCTAATCCAAATGTTTCGAGTCCACTCATAGGCCCACATCTAGTTTGAAGAATGATGAACATAAAGAAGACCTCATTGAACAAAATTGAGATATTTTTTTTTATCAAAGTGATGTCATAGCCTTAATTTTGCACCATGATATAATCACTTATGTTTTTGTTTAAATTTTGATGGGAATACTCTAATCAATTGTTGATCTTTGAATAAGGTGGTTAATTATGTTAATCATGAGTTACATTTAATACTATGGAAAGATATAAGCTAAGTTTGAATGTTAATTTTATAGTAGATATTAATGTTGTAAATAATGTGATTATATTTCAAGTTTTGGGAAAGGACTAACTACAAATTTTTTGTTATTTGAGTATCATCAAGAAGAAGTATCTAGCCATCTAAGGGTGTTGTACATGAAATCATCCACACACAAATACATAGTTCATATAGTTAGAATTGCATTTGATGTATATATGTTGCCCTATCTAATATTCCTATAGTTTCTTTGTGGTCTCTAAAAAGTTTAATTTTGACCATAAAATTTAGTTGTTAGTATACCTCCGTGATATAGAGAAGAACCATTAGACATCAAGGCAATACTAGAGTAAAATATTTTACTTCCACTTCTCCAAAAAGTGTGATAGGAGAAAAAGTTCAACAAATTAAATAAGCTACTAGAATTTGATCATGCAAGGGACTTTTGAAGAAAATATCCATGCTTCTCAACTTGTATTGAAGAGTAGAATGAGAGAGAGAATGCAAGCTAACAATTTTTATTAATTAATTTATTACTATTATTCATATATTTATTACCAACCAATTATTGTAATTTAGATTTACCATAATTCCTAAGTTTCAACACCAATACATAAGAATATAATAAAAATGGACATGATATTTGGGAGGTTTGAGATTTAACGATGTTTAGTAATATATAATGCCAAATAAAACTAATTTATGACTAGTTTTTCTAACCTTAAATCGTTTCATCTTATTTACCAAATTATTCATTTGATTGTCCCTACTTTGCAGTGATAAATTTATTATTATGAATTGGCATCATTAAAAAAATATATGGTATGTTATCGCTACTTGCTATTTGGATTGTTAAGAAGCATGGATTGATAAAATTGGGAAAATGTGTTGAATTCCTTGTCATGAGACATTATTTTACCTAGCACTTGGCTTCTTGCGCCCTCTTTCTTGCTTATAGTGCATTATGTAGAACTTAGACTATACAACATTTTTGAAAGGGCGATAGGTGTTTTGGAGGAGGTTAGATAATTAATGTTGTTGTATTGGAAGACATGGGAGTGTATTTAGTGATCAATGTCACATAACAGGTGGGAAGGAATTTGTTGGACATTGTAGAAAATGTCAACTCAGACATAAAAGTGGGGCATGTAACATTATATGATGTGAAATAACTTGAGGAAGAAGGTTACGAAGTTGGTGGGGATATGGGGATGGACAAAGAACAAGAAGAGATAATAATGGAAAGGGGTAGCTTGAAGGGAGGGAAATTAAAAAGTAAATTATTGGAAACAATGAGAGAATGTATAAAGCATCTGAAGAACTGTAGAGCTTGGGGATGGTGATCTCAAACTTGGTAATATAATGATAAGTGAAGCTAAGGAATGTTTCAAAAAATGGTGTTTTTCTTGAAAGTGGTCCCATAGAACATGCACACAATGAAAACCAAAGTTAGCAGCTGAGTGATGAGGAATTCTCAAAGATTCAGTCAAGTTCTCATTAAGTCAGAATTGGAGGAAACTTTGTTGTTTATTGCCAGGAAAGAGGATTGTTGGCGAAAAGTTGGTGTAAAGGTCTAGACGAATATAATTCTATGAGCTCCCAATCCAATAAAGGAGTATTGTTGTTAGGTATGTAGGCATATCATTTATTTATTTTCTTCTTGTTTGTTTCAATTTTTACACTTAGAAACCTATCTTGAAAATATTGGAACATTTTACTTGGCGCCATGTATTATTGTTTTCTTTGGTTGAGATTACATGTTTTCTATAAAAGAATACTGAGTACCTAGATTCAAGGATTTCCAAATTATCTCTCCTATCATTAGAAGTGATGTCATTATCTACCATGTAGATGACCAAGTATAAAATTTTGATGGTGGTCAACCTTTGTTAAAAATCTTGTTTGTTCTTATTCCCATGTCTTTTTATTGCTTTTCATAGCACCCGTGTCAAAATTTCCATCAATTAGTCATCTTTGAGCTTGCAAAGATTTTTGTGAATGATGGGTTTTTAGGCATGGTCTACTAGTTTTAGAAAACATTGCATTTAGGAGACCACCTCTGCATCGGCTAGTCTGTTATCTTATGATTTCCATTGTGAATTATCTTATGAGATCATTTAGGTCAGTGTATATTTGACCTCTGTAATTTTCTATACAAACAATCTAGGTAGATGTGTATATTCAACCTCCTCATTTTTTTAGACAATTCTCTCAAACCAAAAATCATTGGTACCTCTCAAAGTTTATGAGTAGGGTAGATTTGTTTTTCTATTGGAGATCATTATGAATTTGATGATATAAAAAACTAATGCTTTGACTGTATATGTTATTACACTAAAGGCATTCCCTTTTTGAGGAGAGTGGGTTGACTTCGTGGATCGACAGTCTCCATTGCTGTAGAGGCATGCAAGACGACTATAGGACCTTTAGCTGTTTGATTTCACCATTTCCCAGTTCTGCCTTTGGTCATCATTTTTCACTATTTTTCACCATTTTTTTAGTGTAAACCCCCATTTTTGTTATTAGTCGGCTTATCATCATGGAAAGAAGATAGCAATGAATGATTTCATTACAGTTTTTTGGATACATACAATGAAAAAATTACAAATTCGAGTCATCAATCACTACACAAAATCAATTTTAGGAGGCCCCCTCGTAGTCATCCAATCCACATTTGATATAGTGAAAAAAAAGAGCAAGTAACAATTTCTCCATGGCTACCGTCTTTATAGGCTAATAAGTGTTAGGGTTTTGGTGGAAAAATGAATATAACAAGAACAATAAACTCTATTAATTTAGAATGTTGCTTATCTCATAACCATGAGCCTCCATCTGAGGCACAACCAACGATTCATCTGATAATAACAATCTCATGCATAACAATTCTTATCATATTAAAAGAATGCATTTAATGAGTTATAAATAACAAATCAATCAAGGAATATGGAACAACTCATTTCTTGGAACAGAAAGCAGTTACAAAGATTGAAGCGCATGCACCAAGGTACTAGTAATAGATGGAAATGAGGGAAGGGTAAACAAAAAAAATGCTTATATAGGAAATATATCACTCTTGCGCATGATACTCGCAAAACCATTACCACTAGAGTAGCATTGTGGAGACATATAGACACTAATACGACACACAACTGACTCAACTAGAATGCACGACTACCATGAAATGATTAAAAACTTAAGCAAGACAAAATACAAATTTTAAACAACAATCTAATACTGGAAAATCACAAGTAAAGAAGATCATTCCATAATTAATCTGTTCTCAAAAAACACCCCATAAAAGACCTAATACTGATACATTTATATCTCCAACATTAGAAAAATGAGTGTCAAAACCTTCCCCCTATGTGTATAACCAATACCTTACATATAACCCCCATGTTTGCACAAAGCCATTTTCAAATACAGTGCTCCTATAAGTAGATTATTACACCATAGTTACCAACATTAGAGAACTATAACACAATGGGAATGCCTATTCCAAGAAACGGTTACTCCTATACTGGCAGAGCTGCATCAAACAATAAACGATAATCTTTTTGTTAGACCTAAAAAAGAGGTATCTTAAATGTTAGACATGGAGATGCCTTCGAGATAAACTAGTTTACTATCTCACCGGTCTGCAAAATATAACGTGGAATTTGAACAATGCCCTTTAATGCCTGTGCAATATGCATTCACAATAAAATTTGAAGTATGTTTATCGAAATTCCCAATTTCATCTCGCCAGTGCATGCAATATTATAGTTGTTGCTTTCTTTGTTGTGATTTTCAAACTATCCAAGCTGAAATAATATCGTAGTTGATAACGGTTCCAATTTCTTTGCCAAATTTTCCCTTTCCATTTGTCATTAGAATCCCCACTATGATAATGGATCCGCATAAATCCCTCTTATCAGGCAAAACTTTCTTGCCAATTACATTTGAGAAATTTAATTTATGAAATATGTTTTGTTATATATTTTGCATGTTACTTTAACAATACATGAATATTTGTTAAATAACAAAAAGAACTCTCATTTTTCAAAAATAGAATTATTAATAACGAGTTAAGAAACTTGTGGTGCCTATAGTTCCCTTGGTAGGAACTAATAATAAAACAAGAAAGAGATATAATAAAAGATATGTATAATAAAAATTCAAATATTAAGAATTAAGATATATGAAGATATAAAATATATAATAAAACAAAAGAGATGTTTTTGCAAAAGTTAAAAAGGTTAAAAAAATTGATATAATTACAAAAAAAAAAAAGAAGAATTCCATATAGTTGATTCCCATGTTTGACACATGGTTTGAAAAATACATAGAAAATATGGAGGCCTTTTCATATTATATTCAGTACGCATTCAATTAAACCTAATTTGACCAAATTGCTTTACAATTTTCTCTTTCAAAATTTGATAAATTAATAAATTTTAAATTATTATAATTCTCTTCACTATAGATTTTACACAAAGGTTTGTACTCTTCTATAAAATTTTCATGTAGTTAATTTATGATAAATTTTATTTTATGTGTAAAATGTAAGTATAGTTCAATTTCTAGATGATTTTGATGGGAAT
This sequence comes from Sequoia sempervirens, assembly GCA_007258455.2. Lineage (NCBI taxonomy): Eukaryota > Viridiplantae > Streptophyta > Pinopsida > Cupressales > Cupressaceae > Sequoia > Sequoia sempervirens. The sequence goes on from VDFB02271358.1 coordinate 689,276,288, forward strand.
AGATTTTGTAAGAATGATGATTTAATAAAAAGATTTATTTTTAAATATGCAATTATTAAATATACTATTTTATATATCTCAATATTAATTTATGTAATATACTGGAGAGATTATTTAGTATTAAATGAGATTATTCAATCAAGGTTAGGTTTAAGGTTACAATTCCTAATCTCCATTAGTGATGTACTCAGGAAAGCACAATTGTGTGCTCTATGTTACAAAATGAAAAAGTATTTTATCACTTATGTTTGAATATCTATGAGTATATATATAATTTATTTATTTTATAATATATTTGTTATATGTTAATAAATTTATTCTATATGTTTAGGATTTATATGATATTATTTTATATAAATATTGATTATATTATATTTTATTTATTTTATATAAATTTTTCTAATAAATATGTATGCTTTCATAATAAGTAAATAATTTTATTAATTTTTTCATAATTTTTTAATTATTTATGCAAAATAATTTAAAATATTTAATGAATTTTACTTTTTTCAGAAAATGGAAAATATAAAAATATATTTAAATTTGTCACTTTATCTTAAATAGTTTTGCATAACTAATTTAAAAAATATTCAGATATAAAAACTTAACCCATATAAAATTATACATGAAATAATAATAATAATAATAACTTTAACAATAAAAATATTAAATATGTATTGAAATTTATCTTCTTTCAAAATATTTATCTTTAATAATTTTGCATAAATAATTTAAAATGAAATTTTCTAAAAAATGAAAAATATAAAAATTTAGAAAAAATAAATAAATTTACCTTCATTCTATATATTTATCTTATAAAATAAATTTTAACTATAATAATTAAACAATCAATATATCTTCCTCCTAAACATTTATCTGAACAAATAAAATGAATCAATATTAACTAGAATAATGAATTAATAAATATTTATCTTAAATAGTTGATTTCAAATATCAAGTTATTTAAAAAATAGTTATTATTTTATTATAAATTAATAGTTTCTATTTTAATTTTTTCATAATTTTTGCATCTTGAGAAGTGGCCAAAAAAAGTCAATAAAATTGCAAAATAAAAATGAGTTATATGAATGATATTGTAATTATTATAAATTAACATTTTTAACTTTAACTTTGTCATAATTTTTGCATCTCCAATGTATAAATATTAGTTGAGAAGTGGCAAAAAAAAAAAGCCAATAAAATTGCAAAATAAAAATTAGTTATAGAAATATATTTATGAATGATATTGTAATTATTATAAATTAACATTTCTAACTTTAACTTTGCCATAATTTTTGCATCTCGAATGTGCAAATATTAGTTGAGAAGTGGCCAAAAAAATGCCTCAAAAAAATCCAATGAAATTGCAAAATAAAAATATTATACTCAATTCCACATAATCTGCCCTTATCGCCTAAAATTTTTTAGCCAATAATATTCAAGAAAAATAATTTTGAAAATTAGAAAAGTTAAAAAACATGCATTTAACTTTAGAAAAAACTTCAAATATAATGTATAGAAGAAAATCATTATTTTTGATTGGTTGAATTTCAAAACATTAATAACTAGTTAGGATCTCGCCATGCCTATAATTCCTTTGGTAGGAACTAAAAATGTCTTGCAAAACACCTTTAATCTACAAAAATATTTTATTAAAAAATTTCTTAGATATAGGTTCTAATATAAAACAAATTTCATAAGTGCCTTCTATTTCAAGAAATTCCTTAAATATTGCCTTCTATTTTGGAAAATTCCTTCCAAGAATCCTAGAAATTAAGTATGAGGTTGGAAATGAAACATATAACCAAAGTCAAATAGGGGAGATCCAATAGTCACACAATCAATTGTAATTATAATACCCAATCTTACTGCATATTTATACTATATATTGTAAATAAATAGTCCAAATGTAAATAAAAAATAACCAAATGTTGATAAAAAAATGGACCCATACTTGAACACATGAGAACCTCTAAATTTTATGTGAAAAAAACATAAATACTTTCATGAAGAAGTGAAATAAGTTTTTTTTTTTCTCAAATAAAATGTGATAACTCTCCACTATAAGTATATCATTTAAAAAATAAAATTCTCATTTAATAAAATAAGACACTCATTTAAACAACTATTGTTATCATAGTGAAAAAATATTGTTCAAACATTTAAAATGTCTATTTGGTTCATTTTTTAAATAATTTTCATCTTTTAGTGCAATTATAAAATATTAGTCTATTACTTCGAAGATTATGTACATTATTGTTACAATTTTTAAGGTCTATAAAATAAACTATATATATATATATATATATATCCTATTAAATTATTAAAAATTAACATTTATTTATTTTAAAAAGGTTTAGTGAAATGAATTTATGAAGATAAAAGTGAAAAATCATTCTTAAAAAAAAATTTTAAAAATAGTTTACCTTGTTTTTCCCTAAAAATTAGTTCATAACACCCCAAACTTTTTTACTCAATTATGTTGAAAAATATTTTTTAAAGTTGAACATTTAAATGTACATTGGTTTTCTCTACAAATTACTCCATAACACCCCAAACTTCTTAGTCAATTATGTTGAAGAGAATAATTTGTATAATTCTTAAAAGTAAATATTTCACATGTTCACTTTAAAAAAATTAAATTGTATTTGAAGAGTATAAAATTTTAGTTTTTAAATGATTCAAAATCAACTTATTAATAATTAATTAACAAAATGAATTGAAAAATCAAAATACTTTTACAATAAATAATTTTAATCTCTTTAAAACATAAAATATTGCATATATACATAGTATTTTTTTTTAATTATGAAAAACAATATATAAATTATTCACAGTTTTCTCCTATAAATTTAAAAACTATCCATCCTCCTATTTTTAATATTACGAAAAATTGACAAATTTAATTGAAAATATTTTATATAAAGAAAGAAGATCAACACTTATTCAGTACAATATACGTTTGACCCTTTATTAAGTGAAATTTAAAATATAATATAATTTAAAATATTAATTAATATTACATTCAGAACAAGTGTTGTTCACCATACTAGATGCATCCATATGCCTATCTATCGCAACCGCTATTCAGCTTGCTAAAGTTTGGACTGTAATCCAAAATTAGCTGGAAGGAATCTGCACCCAAAAAAATCTAAAGAATTTGTGGTAAGCATTCATTGTCATTCTCGCGTATTCAGTGGAACAAACTTTCATTATTTGGAACGCAAAAGTTTGAAAGTTTGTGCAATTTATGGGGCTGAGAACGTGCATTGCGAGCTGTATACTGAGAACATGCATTGCGAGCTTTATACGCTCTTAAATTTTCAAGACATTAGTCGATAAAAATTGCGTTTTACACATATCCTTTCAAAAACAGTAATTTACATTTTAAGAATTGCTCTTCAGTCAATATGATTTGAAAATTTGGAGTGGGTAGATCCATTCTGAACTGTATACGTTGTTAATTTTTTGAATAACAGAAATCGCATTTCACACAAATTGATATTTTCAGAATTACATTCAAGAACCTTTCATTGAATATCTTAATTGTTTTTATTTTATTTTAGTCAACAGAAATTTGCTTTCACACATACCCTTTCAAAATTGCATTGAAGGCCCATTCAATCAATATGATTTGGAAATTTACAATGGATAGATCCATTGCGAGCTGGATACGTTCAAAAATTTGCACATTAATCAACAGCAATTGCCTTCCACACATCCTTTCAACAAGTTACAGATACTACAAAAATTGCATTAACGTCCCTTGAACTAATGCGGTTTGAAAATTTGCGCATTTTACGGGAGTGGGTAGGCGCATTTCGAGCCGCATACGTTTATAAATTTCCTCGATTTTATTCAACAGCGGCTTCTTTCAGCATTGCATAACGTCGCTCCAGTGAATATGACATGATACAATGAATACTTACAACACTTTCTTTCCACAGGACTTTGGAGTGCGCTCACACATGAACTAAATAACTCACTAAATTCGAGGCTATGATAAAGATCTCAGGGAGGATTATATAATTAGTTGCCTTGGAGGTTAAGAAAGGTGGCTATGATAGAGATCTCAGCAGGATTATATATGCATGTAGATAAATTATACAAATTTATGCTTATTCATTATATATGTGGCTATCTATTGATAAGCTCTGTATATTTTTAATGATTATAATCAGTAATGTATAATATACGGTAGAATAATAATTTTATTTTCAATTTAGTAGGGTTTCTTTTATTTCCATTAATTTATATTTAAAAAAAAAAAAAGTTAAAGGTGAAATTTTAATTTAACAAATTTGAGTTTATAAAGATATTATTTAAAGATTATTTTTAATAAATATTATGTATAAATTGAACAGATTTTACAATCATCATTAACAATAACAATTATCAATAGACTCCTATTGGGTAGATAGACTAATCATTGCGCGGAGGCAGGGACTGCATTGATTAGTGTTAGATATGCTATCAACAAAGGATACTCCAAATTGTGCGTTGAAGGCAACTCCATGGACATAATTAATTAGCCACATGACACTCATCTTCTGAGTTGGAATGTCGACCAGCTTATCAAGGCAAGGATTATCATGTTGCAATCTTGTGAAGAGACCTACGTGTCTCACGTTTATCAAGAAAGAAACTCGTTGGCAAAATTTTTTTCCAACAAGGCTTTCAACTTAAATGAATTTTGTTTGTGGGAGGAGAGATCTATCCTTCCCGAGAAAGCTAGGATTTTATTAAGAAATGATGGCGTGGGGTGAGGTGATGCGTCATTTATGGTATAGTACCTTCCTTCAGTTTGAACCCTCTGTGGGTGTTTTGTTGCTCTCTAGTCTTCAGTTGAGTGTTTTTGGCAAGGGTTCTGTGAGTCTTGTGTTGGTTGCCATGGGTGGTGACAGAAGCCAAATCGAGCCGCATTCTTGTGGTGACATTTGGAGAAAGAAGAAGCTCTGGAATATTTTGTGTCATGGGAATTTTACTCCATTTTTTGAGAGATTGCATGGGCATGACCCTAATGCCTCGATGCAATTCATTTCTTTCAGGCATAATCATAAGCTCAAGGTTAAAGTTCTCGAAGTGGAGGTTAATAAGGACTTAGTTGCCACTATTATGGAGATGTCGACTATGGGTCGAAAGTTTTTTAAGGATAAAAAATGTAATGAGGAGGAAATGGTCCACTTTTTTAAAGATGATGAGAGGAAGTAATTAATCAAACTGGAGAGTTGGGGTTATGAGAGAACTTCCCTTAAGAAAATTTGGGTGAGTGTAGTTGAAGTCTTGACGTGTTATGTGACTCTAGAAGGGAGGTTTAGGGCTATTCTTGGACACCATTTTAATCTCCTTGACCATTTCATGCATGGTTTGTTCATTTCGTTCCCTTTCTTTTTGTTATCTTCTTTAGATGTTTCGGTGTACGCACACCTAAAAAATAGGAGGGCCCCCGTCCTCCATGAGGGGCATATCTTATTAATTATGGAGCATGTCAAGACTCTAATCCCTACTCCAGCCATCAAGGGCAAGGAAAAATTTGTAAGTGATTTGTGTGGGTTATCAGGTTTGGATTCCCCTTCAGGGGAGGAGGAGGAGGAATGGAACGAAGATGAGGAGGATGCTTCTCTGGCAACTACAACTACGTCCTCAAAGAAGAGGAAGGTGGTTGGTGGCAAGTGCAACATGACTGCTAAGCAACTGGCCCTTTCTGAGAGTGACGACATGAAGGTGTGGTTGAGTGATTCTTCTCCCAAGTCTGCAGAGGTGGTTGTTGGTAAAGATATTGTTGGTGGAGGTCTGGAGGTGGGGACACAGGATATTGCTAAGGGTGTGGTTGATAAACAGAAGAGACTGTCAAAATGAATTGCTAACCTAAAAAACAAAGCCTTTGAGGTTCCAACCAAGGTCCCAAATGTGGCTTGTGAGGATAAGGATTGTAGTGAAAAAACGGTGGTTATTGAGGATTCTCCCATGTAGGATTTTCCCAAGGAGCAGCAAGACAAGGAAATTAGGGGTCTGGATGAGGAGGATGCAAAAAATAAAAAAAGCCAAACAAGAGCCTTTAAAGGTAAATCCTCTTTTCGAGGACTTTTCCTACCTTGATGATGATGCTGCCTCCATGTTTGACTTACTGGATATGGCTAGAATTGGGGCCACTAGTACATTTAAATTAGCCAAATGGACTCTATAGGAGTTCAATCAGATTAATATAAAAATCAGAGATTTGAAGGAAAACATGAAGAATGTTTTGAAGGGTTCAGAGCTGGAAATTCTTATAGAAAGAATGGTGGACCTTGAAGGTTCTTTTCATGACTTCAAGTCTCTTGTGAGGAGAGATTGTCATTTTTGGAAACCAGTGTTTTAGGCATAAGTATGGATATCAAGAAATTAATGCAAGTGTTCCATATCTCTGTGAAGAATAGTGCAGACTCCTTGGAAGTCCTTTTCAGCAAAATAAATGAGCTCATAGAGGATTAGGTTTATTTCTCTGAGTGTATGGAGAAAGAGCATGTGGCTAAAGGCAAGGGTAAAAAAATTGCTAAGGATGATGACAAAGTTCTTGTTGGAAGAGGGTCAGTTGATTGGAAGAAAACATTTGATGCTGAGGAGTTGTTGGATATGTTCGAGAGGAATAGGAACCAGCAAATGGAGCTCACCAACACTTTGGGTGGCTTGAATTAGTGTTTGGTCTTTTTATTGCTTTCTATTTTTTGTTGGGTGTAGTTTTCTTGTTGTTTGTTTTGCTATTTTTCCATTGTTGGGCATTGTTGCTTGATATTTGTATTGCTTTTAGTATAGCACCTACCTAGTTGAGTTTTTGGTTGTTGGGTTGTTGCTAGTGGTCTCTTGATATTCCTTCTTTGTAGCATTTTGTATCCTCAGTTGTAAAGGGTTTTGGGTCCCTTCAAAGCCTGTTTTCCCCTATAATCAAAACAATTATCAATAGTATCATTATCAAGATACTAATTATAAATAATAATATATCTTATCATTTTTTTATCAATTATATATAACTAGAGTATTCAAATATTAAAATATCTTAGATAGCATTATGATTATTTTTTTATTTTTTTTAACTTATTATTTTAATGTTTCAAAATATAATTCAATACATTTAAGTGATAATTTAATCATATTTTTAACATATTCTAGGTAATATAATTATTAACACTAATTTCATACCAATTACTATAATTATTTTAATAATTATAATTTGCATAAATAGATTAAATATTTAGTAACTAAATAGTATCCACAATTATAAAATCATTATATGTTCTTATCATTTTAATAATTTTTTTCATAAATGTACGATAACATTTTATATTTTTGTTTCTTAAGTATTAACATTGTACTCAATTTCTAAAATCTGGAGTTTGTGGGAGAGGTAATGCTATCTGGTCTATGCCGCCCTTGGGTTGGATCAAGGCCAACTTTTATGGTGCGGCCAAAGGTAACCCAGGTAAAGCTGGCAGTGGGGGTGTTTTAAGGGACAACACTGGGGCTTTTATTGCTGCTTTTGCTGTGGACATTGGAATTCAAACTAACCATGTTGCGGAAGCTGTTGGGGCTTTTCATGATGTCAGCCTAGCCATCAAGATCAACACAAAAAATATGTGGTTGGAGGGTGATTCTTTGAATATAATAAATTGTATTCTTGGGCTTACCCCCCCTTCGTGGACCACCAAAAAGTGGATCGAAGACACGCAAGCTTTATTAAATAAATTTGAAAAAGTGAAAGTTTCACACACCTATAGAGAAGCCAATATGGTGGCGGATTTCTTCACCAACGAAGGGGTTAAGAAAGGTGGAGAGAACATGTGGAGGAAGAATGACAACCTCCATAATGAAGTGAAAGCGCTAATTTATTATGATTCAGTGCATGGGAGAGAAGGCAATCTTAGTCATGATGAAATGGATAAAGATCTGATACATCAATTTCATTAGATTTGATGGGACCAACATCACTTTCTTTTTCAAGAAGAGTCTGCGGCATGCTTTCTAGGTGTTCGACAGAAATTGCCTAAACGGGACCCAAAGCAACTGTTCTGAGGGGTTTTACAGTGGGTTGACTATGGGTGGAGAAAGAAAACGGGTGGAGCCGAGCAATTTTTCAGGAGCATAGAAAGAATACTAAAGCATGGGAAAGAATTGAAAAGGGAGGTTTAGTCCCTTATATGGAAAAGCTCCATGGTACAGATGAAGAGATGCTGGACTATTTTGTCAAAAATTGGAAAAATGGAGAGATCATGTTGTTTGGCAGGAATGTAAAGCTGAGTGAGGACTTAATTGGTGAAATAATAGGTCTCTCGACTGAGGGTGTTAAATTCTACCATGATTGACGTTTCTCTGATGAAGCGGTCATCAAGTTTCCCAAAAAAGATAAGGAGAAAGTGAAGATGGTCAAGGTTGCTAACAGTTACTTTGATGTGGAGTCCATCAAATCTATTTGGAGGAAAGTTTTAAGGGTCATCATGGAATATATTACGGTTGATGGTCGCTTTACCAGAGCTTATGGCTACCACTTTGCCATTTTGAATCATTTCTATCATAAGGTTCGTATATCTCTGCCTTTCTATTTATTTTCCTCTTTGAAGAATTATCTCGATGATGTGGAAAGAAACCCTAGGAGGAATGCTATAATCCACCCTGGTCTTGTTAGGCTCATTTATGAGCATTTTCAAAATCTTCTTGCACTACCTAAAACTATAGATATTGAAGAGCTGGATGATGAGGAAACTGAAAGTAGTAAGGAAACTGAGCCCCGGGCCCCCCTGCTTGTGTTCCTAGTGGCCTTGATACCTTTGCTCCCCTGTCTTTGTCCAGTTGGAAAAATATAAAAAGTCCTACCCCGCTGTCTTATCCTAAATGACATCTGATGCTTGAGGACCCTAGTCTGGATTTGGCTTCTCTGCATTGTCTTAACCCCCAGCTATCTCCTGGGTGCCCACTCTGGGTTTATCCCCTGGTTTTAAAGGTAACCCTGTTATGAAACTTGTTTCGTACTCTGGAAATTCTATGGAGATCATCTCTAAGAAGCCCTTGGTTAGTAAGGAATTGGCCCCTAGTGCCCCTTGCTTCTGGACAAGTCGGGAATGACCATTTTAAACCCCTTACTCAGGATGAAATTAATTCTGCCCTAAAAATGCTCAAGCCTGAGGAAATGGTTAGTGTTGCAAAAAAAAGTATAGAGGGTCTTTTTACCGTTCTCAAATGGACCCAAAAAGAAGTTTGTGATTTGAAAGGCCGTGTTACTGTTCTCAACAATAAGGTTATGGAACTGGAGCAGAAGATCTGTTGGGACAGAAGAGATAATGATGAACAGGAAATCCCTTTACCGAGGAAAAGACAGCAACTACAGGAGGACAGATTGAAAAGTATTGAATGTAATATGTCCACGATTGGACAAAACATAAGGGCCACTGTTGCAAATAACCACAAGATTGCTAGGCATAATACAATCATCATAAATGCGATGGTGGAAAAGCTTGAAAAAAGTCAAAAGGGTTCGCTGGTGGTGGATCTAGATGCGAACAGGGGCGGCAGCAAATCGGTCGGTGAAGGTATTTCGACTCGTACCAGAGCAAACATAAAGAGGAAAACTCTGAATTCTTCACACACGGTTCAAATCCTTAAGCAGGGGTTACAGGATATGCAGAATGTCGAAAAAGAAGCTGAGGAATTACTGAATAATTTGGAGTAATGTGGTGTTTGGTTTTCTTGTTTTTTTGGGTGGTCCTTTTTTTTGGACTCTATTGTCTTTTGTTGCTGTCATTTCCTTTTTGGGACAGCTGTTCGATTGTTGGTACTTTTTATGCTTATCTTTTGTTTGCTTGAACTTCATGGTTTCAGGTCCTTGTAAAACCTGCTTTTTTCCTTTTCAAAAACATTGTACTCAATTTACTTTACTCCCTAACTACTCTCCCTTCCCATCCTTTTAAGGAGCATTATCTATAAGGGGTCCTATGTGTATCCTCTTCCTAATGATGGATCACAAAGTGTGGCTTAAAATTTTGATTTTATAAATCTTGACATAATAACAATCAAAATCTAACAATATTTCAAGCACTATCATTTATTGTTTAAACATCATGTCTATTTTTCAATATAAGTTTCTAAAATGTTTGTATAAATTGAAAAAATATGTATATGACTCAAAGGAAGTAAAATGAAGTTTTCTTTAAAAAAAGTGTGTTTAATCAAAACTTGATTTGGGATAATAGCATATATTTTAATTACATATCCATTAATTAACCTAAAATTTAATTAATTTACATTTTAAATAATATATAATTCTAAATTAAATATTAATGCATAGTAAGTGAATGTAATAAATGAGTTGTTCACTTCTTTGACCAAAGAATGATTTGATTTATATATGACACATATTTATAGATTTTTTCAGTATTAGAAGTAAGATCTCTATATCTATGTGTGAGATCTAGTTATATGCTTGAACATAGCTTTATCCTAGGAAACATGTATGATTCAAGCTCATTTATAAATCCATGGATCTATAAAAGTTAATGTAATCTTGCTAATTGTATACATATAAATTTTATTTTTTATTTTCTATTATCTAAATTTGTAGTATTCAAAAATACATATAGTTCATTGTCAATATTTGTCTAGGGGACATGTCCTCCTAGATCAATCCTTGGAAAAAATAAAATAATAAGCTTTATGCATGCAAATACTTCTAATATAAGTATGTAGATCTATTTTATTTGATTTCTCTAGTGGAAATTTGTAGCATGTTTCTTAAATATAAAATATGTTTATTTGATATTCCTTAACAAATAAATTAATGCAAGTGAATGTATTTAAAATTTAAATGCAAAAAAAATTATGAAAAAATGTGTTAATTAATTGATTTATGGAAGCATAGATTGGGTAACATTTATCAAAATTTTGATTTTAAATTTTAAAAATTAAGTTTTAAACCCATGAAGGTAATGTGGACTCACATACACAAAAGTTATCATAGATATAAATATTTTTGGACCAAGGTAGATAAAAAAATGTATAGGGGTAGGTGAGTTAATAGGAATTATTGATGCATAAATAGAGTTAATATATAGGAAAAATATTTTTTTGTCTAACCATGAACCCAATACTAAATAATAAATTTATTTAGTTTTTTAATGTTGAATTTAAATTTTGTTGGCCAATTAGAATATGTTTTCTTTCTTAAACCCAAGTTATAATGAATGAACTTGAATAAGTTTCCACAAAAAAATTATGGTTCTTTTTGTTTTTTATAATATATAAATATAAATATATATATATATATATATATATATATATATATATATATATATATATATATATATATATATATATATATTATAGAAAATAGCATAACATAAGACATTACATGATGCTTGAATAATGAAATGTTGTAATAATCTTGATAATTTTAGTCTTAGCTACTCTTGATTACTCAACAATGACCTTAATTATTTTCTCCAAAAAATTTAAGGACTGAAATAGTGAAAATAATTTGTATTTATATGCAATTCTTCTAATTTCCTGAGAATCAAATGTCAATAGCCGTTAATTGAAATTGGATTGAAAAATACTAGTCTAAGGCTTAGGGTGCCCTAGACTCGATTCGTTCTTTTAAGGGACCAAAAGTGTCAGAGGTAGAATATTAAATGAATAGTTTGATTTCTCACATTTTATGTTATAAGAATGTTTCTAAATTGGGTAAAAAATATATAATTAGGTCCAAACACATATGGGGATAAAATCCTCATGTGAAATTGTCAAGGATGATTATTTTTGAAGCTACATGAATGCTAATGCCTTTTATGACCTTATAATCTTAGCTTTAAAATTTATTTGGACCTATGGATGCCAAATCTGCATATGCTTAAACCTTAACATAATATCATCATGTAGTCATTTGAAACACATTAGATTAAACATCCCTATGAAATACTTAACCATGCTAAAATATGCAAAAATAAATAGAACAAAAACATCTAATTTCAAGCATATAAAAACATGATCAAAACTTTATCTCATAGTGGATTGGTGCTTCTGTGGAAGGAAGCCCTTTCCCAATCCTTGCTAAGCTCCTGAATGATAAAGAGATGCAAGATGATGATCAAGATGAAATGCTAACTTGGATGAGTTATGGAGGATTGATACAATAGAGGAGGCCTCTATTTATAGCCAAGTAGGATAAAAGAATGCCAAACATGGAGGATGTGGAACTAAAAACCAATCAATGGCAAGATGCCACTTGTCCAAATGTGAGAGGTTGAGGAATGAGCACATTTTGGTCAATGTGCCAAAGAGGTGGAGATTTGAAATTTGAATTTGAGAGTTAAATGCTAAGTTTGACCTTTGCAAGAGACATGTAAGAGCTCATAAATGCCTTGTTGGATGTATATTTCAAATAGGGGGAGATTCAAATTTGGAAGAATATTCTCTTTTTATGCCAAGTTGAAAGAAAATGATGAATTAATAAATCAATAAATTGATTTATTTGTGCAAGTGGGAAAAGCTAGAGGATGTGATGGGTGATTAGATTAGATTAATCAGGATTAGATTAATTTAGGAGGTGATCAAGTGATTGTAACATTCAACTTAAATATTTGGATTTATTTAAATTAAATGAGAAGATAAATAACATCCGGGATTTAATTAAATATTTGGATTTATTTAATTAAATGAAGGAACTTTAGGAGATTAATTAAATAAAACTGATTTATTTAATTAAAGAAATGACTTAGGAGATTAATCAAATAAACTTGATTTATTTAATTGATCAAGCGAATATGATGATAAAGGGATAATATGGAATTAGTGAGTTAGGATCAGACACATGTATATTTTACGTGTCTACATTTTTCCCCTCTTTGAAGCAATGTACTTGCTACATTGGTTCAAAGAATAAACTTGCCGCAATTAAAATTTAAAAAAAACCTATTTTTTTCGGATGCCCCAGCGAAAGAAGTACACTAGTACATTTCCCCCTTGAGAGATCAAGTGAAAAGATTCGATTTGAGGTTCGATCTCATGATAAAGAGGTTCAAAATGGATGGTTATGATGACGATGCAAATGAGATGATTTTAAGATGCTTAGAATAACCAATCTATATTATCCTAAAAAACTTAAAATGATGATATGATGTGATGATGGATGATGCAATAATGCCTATATTTTTATGTAATGAATGTTTTATGCAAATGTATGATTTTATGAGATGCTTAGACTAACATATCTATACTATGATGATGAACATGCATGTGGGATGATATGCAAAATGCTAATGGTTTGTGGATGCGGGATGGATGCACTGGTGATGATGATTAACTATTCATGATGTGATGTTAGTGCTAAAAGAAGAAATCAGGTGATGACAAGAGGTTCCAACAAGCCAACCTTATGAGAGATGATGATGAGAAATAGATGATTTTCTTATCAAGGATTGGGATTTTAAAAGGGCTACTTACCTTATGTTTGATTACACATGTAGATACAATGCATCAAGGTATAAAGAACCAAGATGGTGTTGTACCTTGTGCGATGGACTTTGAATCGACAAATAGATAGGAGTATTCTTGTTCACACTTGAAATATGGAAACCTTGCTAGGACGTACCTATCAAAGAAAGTATTTTCCTAGTTATATTACAAGAATGTCCAACAAGCACAAAAAACAAAAGATAATGATCATTACCCCATTCCTTTTCTCTCTAAATCGTTCTGAGTAGACATCATCGAGAGGTCATTGGAATGAGCACAATAAGATAAATCAAAAGAAATGATCAAGCAAACAAACATTCCAATGTTCTTCATACCTCTAGCCAAAGGGATTTGTTTCGATAGGATAAGAATCCAAGGTGATATCCAAAATGATGCTCATTGTTGGAACGATATATCCAAGGGCATGCATTGTATAGGATGATGATGGGTTGATAAGTTGATTGATAGGCTATTGATATAAAGTTGACTGATATGTTTGAAAATGATCAAGAGTTTGATTTTGCATTTGGAGTTTTATTTTGTTGATTGTTGTGATTGTTTCTATTTATGTCACCAAAGGGTGAAGGTGATGATCAATTTATTATGGATGATTGATTATCGCGGGTGAAAGTGAAATGGGATGGATGGATTTTTTCAAATATTTGGATCTTTTAATTGTTTTTGAAATGTTTTGAGGTTGTTTTTGGATTTTTTGAGATAAATGTTTTGATTTTTTGATTTTTTTAATGTTTTGGGGTTTTCTAATATTTTATGAATGTTTTTGGATTTTGATTTTTTTAAATTTTTTTGTATTTTTTTGATGTTTTGACAATTTGGATATGGATATGTGTGATGATATCAATGCTCTATTTTGGAATTTTGTTGAAAACAAGCTAAGGTTGATTGATCAATTGATGGATTGATGATGATAATATTGTTGAGGATACACAACAATGCAAGGATAGTGTTAAGCAACACAAGGATTGAGATTTTGATGGGATTGATGATGATAACATTGTTGAGGATGCACAAAAATGCAAGGATTTTATTGATTAGGATCGATGATGATAACATTGTTGAGGATGCACAACAATGCAAGGATAGTGTTAAGAAACACAATGATTGTAGGAATGATATATCCAGATGATGATGGATTGATTAGATTTGGTCGATCAAGATTTTGAAGCTTGATTTGGAACAAAATTGATTTGAATGATTTGATGTGATGTTGATGTGCAAACTATATGTGACTGATAGAGATTATTTGGATTGATGTTCGATGAAAGATGAAAATTGATAAGGAATGCCTTCTCATCAAAATATGTCATGGGCTATTGATTTGGATTTTGGGCCACAACTACTTTGACCAATTTGATTTCACATTTACCAATGTTCAGATCACCACATAAGGCGGAGGATATAGATCAATATTTATTCTCAAAGTGAGATCTAAATATTTTCCCCCAGTGCCTAGCAATGTATGGAATGCCATGGATGGATATGGATTATCTTGTGATAAGATAGGGTGTTTGAATGGAGGAATGCTTCATTAGATGGGTTAGTTAATGTTGGGTAGGATAGGATCATTGAAATGACCCTTGTCAAGATGTTTACCATACACATATATAAAGTGTGCACAAAACTTTGTCAAGATCAAGATAACTTGGATGATGGATGCAGATGGATGAAAATGGATTGGATCAATGGTTCATGAATGAATGGATTTATTATGGATATGATGGATGGAATGCTAGATTTATTATGGATGGGATAAGATGCTTCCTCCTGAACTGGCATATGCAAATGCTCGCTTCTACACATGATGCTTGTTTGCCATGTTTTCATCATGGTACTTGCCCAAAGTGTTGCCCATGCAGTTTTCACTAGAGGACAATTTTTTATCTTTACTGTTTTCAATCATTTTTCTAATTTTTTTGGATTTTCATATATTTTTTGTTTTTTTTGGTTTTTTTGAAATATTTTAAGCTCATGTCAAACCATCTGGTGGTGTTGATGCAGATTCTTCTATCATGATGTGCCATCAATATGTTGCTTGAAGAATTTTCTTTACCAAGATACATGCACTTGAATACAAATTTTGAGATTCTTGATCTACTTCATTGATACCGAAGTTGAATTTGTCTTTGTGTGCACATTGCAATAGAGTTTCTTCTAAATCCTTATGATGAAGGGTTGTTTCCAACACATGGTCAATGTGAGAATTGGATATTATGTGTGGAGGCTTAGATGGAGTGTGTTTAGGGATGGGAGATGGATATGTTGATAGTTTGGAACCTTTGACTCTCCAAACTTGGGAAGATGAGAAATGATGGGAGGATATGGAAGTCTATATAGAATTAGGACCAACTGCTTGATACACTTTGTAAATCACTTGAAAATCCTACTTTTTCTTTTGGGGACATCTTTGATGGATACTTTTCCCTTTTTTATTTTTCCCCATAGTTTCTTTGACTAATGGATTTTGATGGGGATAATCTTTCTATGTATTCTTTCATATCCACTTGTATTTGATTTGTCATTCATGCTTCTCTACTTATTTTTCTTTGATAACATTCTTTTTGCTTTTATTAAAATATTTATTTTGATGTTGGTCCCAATTCATGGATGGGGTGATGGGTGGATGAAGATTCATGACATGGTTGGTTGTA
Organism: Sequoia sempervirens; assembly: GCA_007258455.2. Classification (NCBI taxonomy): domain Eukaryota; kingdom Viridiplantae; phylum Streptophyta; class Pinopsida; order Cupressales; family Cupressaceae; genus Sequoia; species Sequoia sempervirens. The sequence continues at coordinate 689,292,433 of VDFB02271358.1, forward strand.
GTATTGACACTAGTTTCATCATAAGGACTCTTTGTGCTCCCTATCTTGACATTTGCTTGAGACATAGTTGCCCCCAATATGGTGGTAGCAACACCTTCCTTCCTTGATTATACTTGTTTTGAGAGCTCTTGTTTAGAATGCATTATCTGATAAATGACCATTGCAGATGACGTTTCAATTTTCTGTTCTGCTAACTCTGGAATGTCTCATTCTATCTTACCTATTTCCTTGAGTGGATAATATTGGATATCTTCACACATGATGTCCCCAATCTGAATTTGGGATATATCTAATCCTGATGTTGACAACTCAGTTTGACTATAGCAATAAATAATCTACTATTTTTGTGTAATAATGTTAAGATTAAAAGAATCATATTCTGAATGAAGATCATCTATGTTTCCATCTACAAAAAGCATCTCATGGGTAGATGGAGGAGTATGTGCTACATGGATATGATCATCTTACATAGATAGGAGAGTGTCCATTAGATCATTGTAGTATCTTGGAGATACAAATTCTTGATATTGATTGACTTCAGAATTGTTGTTGACATGCTTTGGATCAAGTTCTTGACATTGGTCAGTTCCAAAGGATAGATTGCTTACAAAGGGTTCTTGGATATTGTCATTGGGAATAGGAAGTGGCTCAATATCCTCTTGATCTTTGGGTAGACTTGGATCAAGTGTTGAGTTGAGGATTCCTTCAATATCGACAATCATGAGGTCGAAGGATGTCAATATGTCTTGGAAAGGACCAGATGCGGATATTCACAAAAAAACATTTCAAACTCGATACGGACATTACGAGTTCATTGTGATGTCGTTCAGGTTAATGAATGCACCTTCAGTCCTTATGAGCTTAATGAATGGAGTGCTCTGAACATACTTGGATAGATTCATTTTGGTGTTTCTAGATGACATTATGATCTATTCTCGGTCTATGGAGGAACATGAGGAACATCTAGAATAGGTGTTGCAGTGCTTAAGGGGCAATCAGTTGTTTGCCAATATTAAAAAGTGTGAATTCTGTAAGAGTGAAGTTCAATATTTGGGCCATGTGATTTTTGGTGAAGGAATTTTAGTTGATCCTACAAATATTTAGGCCATTGTGGATTGGCCCGCACCCACAAATGTCTCAGAAATTTGTAGCTTCATGGGACTTGCAACATATTATAGGCGGTTTTTCCAAGGTTTTTCTAGGTTTGCTCATCCTATCACCTCCTTCTAGAGGAAGGGAAAGAAGTTTCTTTGGTCTAACCAATGTTAGTTAGCTTTCCAAACTCTGAAGGATAAGCTGACTAGTGCTCCAATCTTAGTAGATCCTGATCTGTCAGGTGATTTTTTTGTGTGTACAGATGCTTCTTCGGAAGGTTTAGGGGTTGTGTTGATCCAGGAAGGGTGAGTGATTGCTTATGAATCACGTAAACTTAAGGACCATGAACTTAATTACCCCACTCATGATTTGGAGTTGGCCGCAGTTGTGCATGCCTTTTGTTTTGTAAATATTATATTATTACTTAGAAATATTTACAATACAATATGTTATTACGTTATAAACATAATAACTAATATTTATATTAAAGAGTTTTAGCACTAGTAATGTATTATACTAAATAATTCACTTTTATTGAGATTCACGTTATCATTTGTCTAACATTAATGTTAAATTTCATTCTCAACATTAATTAAGAGTAAAGGTTATATGATCATCGTTTTTTTTTTTTTAAAATGAAATTATCATTATCAAATCAAATATCCATACTAAAATTTATCCTAGAATTCAAAATTCCAAAAAAAAATTAAAGCTTAAATTATTATCTATACTAGCATGGTTCTTAATACTCTCAAGAATAATATCTCCATTGACGGTGCTATTTGGAAGTTTTATAAATCCATTAATTGATAGAAATATTAACATTGATCTTAATATGAGTAATATCGGTGTTGGAGGTAATATGTTCAAATCTAAAATGACATTATTTATGTTTTATAAATTTGTATTTTAATTCTTTTTGAAATATTGAGAGGTTTCAGCCATTTCCATATGCCTAAACTCCATTGCTTAACCATTTGGACCGTTACTCACATAAATGATGATTGGGTGGAAGAATTAAATACTCGCAACAACAATCAAGGCATGGGATTTGGGAAGGTTAAAAAAAATTACTGAATGATTTGATGCATAACAGTTAGAGGTAAATATTAAAACATAAATGAAGTAAATATTAAGTAAGATAAATGAAGGATATTATTATCTTTTATAATCATTATTTCCAATGTATATGGAGAAAAATTGTAGTATTATAATATTTAATTGAAGCGTTCAAACATCTTACTGTCAGCACAGTAAACTGGTGTAATATTCTGTTACTATCAATATTAAAACATCCCACAATTTAAAATTGCTATTTATTATGCATAGCTATCCTCGTTTTAACCTGGGCTTTTTTTTTCTTATCAGACTCATTGCATTTTACAACGTATTTCACCAGACGCTACTTACTTCTGTTGCTGGTCCGATACAGAAGGAAAATAAAAAATTTATTTATTGGTTTCCAGTTGTCCTCACTAGATTCAATGCACGATGCTGCTCTTCATGCAAGTTGGTCTGACGTCAATTCATTTATTACGCTGAAGGCGTCCCCACGCTCAGTTTTTGCGAGCCTTTTTCATGCCCAACGGTGAAGATCTGTCCACAGGGAATGAAATGCCATCAAATGCTCTGCAGTCGTTCATTGTTTTTCAAAACTCTTCCTCGCTGGTATTGGCCTTTGGCTTCTCCACTTGCCATAGATTTTTCAGCATTTACTCAGGTCGTCAGGATTATTGTCGGTGCATGTTGAGTCATGGGTTTTTAATGCACATGACAATGAATGCCTTGAAGAAGAATATCTGTGCAAAATATCTGATCGGAGTAATCAATGTTGAAGCAGCCAGCATCCTTCACAGGTCAACAGAATGAGGTAAGTCGGTTACCCCTTGAATAGATGCGCCAAAGCCTAAATTGATATTCATACTTACATTTGGGTAAAATCTTCTGAAGCAAAAATCTGGGAGGTGTAATTTTCAACATTCTTAGGCCTACTTCTTGTTTATTGTCAATAGTTTCAAGCAGCAACTGTAGACTAAATCTGGGTTTCTCGCACTTTACAACATTCTGCGGCGGTAGGGTTTGAAGCGATCTCTGGCCATTTTTTCTCACCGGCATCATTGATAGCAGACACAATTTGTGTAGATTCTTGCGGTAAGTCACCTGCCATGCTTTGGGAGATTTTATCTTTTGATTTTGTACGCTGTCTATTGTGTAATTTAGTTAAGCCACTCACTTCATACTAAAACAAGGAAATAACGAGTCCCTGTTTACTCTGTATTTAGTCACAGTATCAAATCTTGCTCTCTCTGTACCACAATTAGTTTATTGAAGTACTTTGGTTGTGGTAAAAATTACCATTTCTCAACTACATCGAGATTGAAGGCTGCATACTACTCTTTTAGCAACCAGATTTGAAATTTCGCCCAAGCAAAAGATGCAAATGCCTTAAACTACCTGGTAGAACTAGTTCGGTGTTTGTTTCTAGGGTTAAAATCTTTTCACATTCTGTAGTACACCAGGTTTGCTGAAAAACTAAATTTATGATAAATTTTGTTTTTTAATACGCAGCACAAATTGGCATATCTAAATTGTTTTAAGGGTTCGATTCTGTCTGTCGTTTTTTTTCTACAATCTATTATATTGACGATGGTTCAGGGAGTGTGACATTGAAATGCCTTAAGAAATCTTCCCAAAAGCTTCACACCTCATAACATGAACTTGTAAAAATATTATACTCTTACGAATTTTAGATCCGTATCATTCAGCTTTGAAGAGAGTTAAATATGCTTCAAGCACCCCCGCCTTGTCCTTTGTGATGGGTATTTGTGTGGATAAGGCTTTATTATCCATTTGCTTCTGCCTGGACTTGTTCTCCGGAAGCTATCATGGCATGGGGGAAGGGTTTTTTAAATCCTCTTTCAGTTCAATTTGGGCGAAACTGCCTAAAGTAACTTACCCCATAAGGTTACCGAAATAGACAAAAAATAATCATGTGTCTTTCAGATTTCTTCACATGGTCTAGGATGCAGGCTTGTTCGAAGGGCATTGGTTCGGAGAGGGGCGTAAGGGGAAATAGAGTGTGCACCATTAATATAGATAAGGCTCTCCAATCTCTAGGCGGCAAAGAAGTTAGTTTCTGCAGACCATGATAATGGTGCAGATATGGACAAACAAATCATGAAATTCCATCGGTCAAAGGGCTGGTTGGAAGGCCATTAGGTGGCATGCTTTGGTGTTGGGTGTAATAACTGGGGAGGCAGAGCAGTTAAGGGGAGTCGAGTGGAAGTAGTTGAGAGAACGTAGGGAGATTCAAAGTTTTGAGCGGCTGCACATCTCACATGCTATACAGGGAGAGATGAGAGGAGAAATAAGGGAGAAGTGTCGAGGAAAAAGGAGAAAAAAAAAGAGGTAGAAAGAAAAAGAAGAGAAGTTGGGGAGTGAACTGTAAGCGAAAAGAGGAGCTAGGCGCAACAGGGCTGAGCATTTGCAGAACATAGAATTAAGCTATGGGAGGTCAGGATGTTTTAGCAAATTATGCTATCATTTTTTTTATTGATTGTTTATTTTGTAAGGCTGAAAACAAATGAAAATGAACTCAACTAGATATTATTTAGGGTCACATTTACATGTTCTTTTGCTGCAAACCATTGTTTAAATATATATGTTTAGTGCCATGGCTCTATTGAAAGTTTACTCCACACAAGGTTTTCCAGATTTATTCCAACTGTTTGAGGCCAACCAGTGATAATGTCTACCATAACAGATACAGGATTAGTCCAAGAAATCATGATATCATTTAGTGTCATTTAACGTTTAACCCATCATTGATATAAATAATAGACAATGACTCTTTCTCTAGTTCGATGCCAAGAAATAATGAAGTGTGATTCTTGCCTGCTTCCAACTTCCTTTTTGAGCAATGGAAAGACTTGTGTTATAAAATGAGATATATTCTATATGACCTTGTTTGGTATCCACTCCATTACAAAGGTGGTCATTGGCCATTGCAACTTGCTGTTTCACAATCCCTCTTCTTTAAATCTTCAGACTTGGCCATAGATTAAGCTATCTTTCAAGGTAAGAAATTTTGCTAAACTGGTATGGATGAGTACCTTATCAAAATCATGAAATGATGATATGTTTCTTTTATTGTTGAATTTATCTGAGTAATATTTATAGATGAGAAGCCTTCTCAGGCAGGCTAAACAATGTACATATTTTTCTCATCCCTTGACTGGGTTTCCATCCCTGCAAACTTACCACCAAGTTAGGCGCTATAGTTATGCATTCAATCTTGCCCAAATAAAATACTAATCCAACTTGTATTGGATGTGTGTGTGTGGTCTTTCTTTTGAAATTACCTGTCCATAACAAAATGTTTATTTAAAACCTTTCTTGAGGTTTTCTTAATCTAATATTCCAAATAGTTGTTGTGCTGGGCAATTACAATGTGGCTACCTCAACTTCTTGTATCTGTTCGTGAACTTTCGTATTTGATTTAAAAAAAATAAATCCTGGACCTTTTTACACTTCTGAAATTATATATTATATTTAATTTCTCCCACCCTTGAAATAATCTCTACATTTTCCTTCACTTTTTCTTTTCTATGAAAAAACAGTGATTAGCTTTTCCTGATGTTTTCCACTTTAGTTTTCAAAATTTGGCGAGTTCAAACAATTATGTTAGTTTTAGTTTTAATTTATATTGCAAACTGTTCAAGTTTTTGCTGAAGAAGGATTTAAAATTATTAAAACAATTTTTTTTTTTTGCCAATGTACAACTAGCATCCCAAGGCCTCCGCCAGACAATAACACCCATGTCTGTAGGTTATGCACAAATAGATTCATGGAAAATGCTTCAGAAACTTTCCAGAAAATGCAAAGTTGTAGTTGGAAAGTCATATTTCATAATCTTTGACAGCATTTAGTTTGGCCTCAAGCAACTTGAAATAGCTCTTCACATTTGTGGCTGCAATACTCTAAAGAAAAATTAAAAAAAGAAAGAAAGAAAAGAAAACTATATAGGGCACATGAATTGTCTAGCCACTTACCTCAAAGAAATGTTATCTCATGAAACACAATAACTGTAAGAAAATCACATAGAATGAATTAGTTGAAAAGAGTTCATAATTTTTACAAACAAATAAAACTTTCAGGCTAAACTACACTCCATAACATGCTGCAACTGTTGATTGAATGCCTCACTTAGTCCATCACCAATGAAGAAATAAATGGAGGTGTGATTATTCAGGATTGCCCATATGGTTGTAAACACCACGTTTAAAATGCTTTGAAATTATTTTGATTTCCAAGAAATTTAGCATAAGATTTTATATATAATGTTTCATAATATTATCCTCTTTATTAGTTATTTTGATAGTTTAAATATTCACTTGATGAAGACATTTTCTAAATATGTTAGTTATATAATATTAATCGTAATAGTACCAAATTCATATTATTGTATGTTTTATCTATATTTTGTTCTAGTCATCAAAATCCATAGCTAAACACAATCCCCACTTTCCACTTAATATTCATTAATTATTATATAGTAATTGAGTTATGAAAACAATAGTTTGTATACCTTGTGATAAGTTAGAATAGGTATACGTTAAGTTTTTACTTACTAACTACGAAGAAAATGTGGTAAGTTAGGTTTCAAACGAACTAAGATTAATTATTGTCAACTGTTGTTTTATGCAAACTGGTGAGCTGCGTTGTGGTAAAAACTGCTCATGCATGGTTGGTCTTTTTGCAATAATATTTCTGGGTTCCTTCCTTCATGCTTCTACCATTCTAGAACATTTTGAATTTTAAAATTTGGCTTAGTAACATAAAAGTTATGCTCATTTAAAATCTGCACCGTTTTTCTGCAAATCAGCAGTTCGAATAGTTACTATTTTGATTTCAAAAAAAAATATTGAGAAATCTAAGTGCTTTATTCATGACTTTAATATGGTTGAACATATTACGGACTTATATAGGTGATACTTCTTAGAGTTCATGTTCTATAACATATTAGAAAGAGATAAATGTATTATGTAATGTATTCCTTATTGTCTGCATATTAAGGTATTTCATTATATGACTATTGAGTTTTATTTATTCAATCTATAATATTCACTAATAGGTTTTGTCAAATTATCATAGAGTGATTAAGAGTTTTTACTATATTCATTTGTAGGATTAATTTAGCGGCAATATGAATGATCACATTAAGTTCTAAATATGGGTTGGATCTTCTATCTATAGTATTTGTTCTATTTTAACTTTGGATGTTTTGTTTAATTTCGTAACTATGGGAAAAGATAAGTTAATCTTATTATAATAATGCTAATGGAAGAATATTGTCCAATAGAACACTACATAGTTGTAAGATGCAATATTTCCTAACTGCGTATGATACTCATTGTATGGTCTGGCATTGGTTAGTGTCTAGAAAGAGTTTAAAAAAAATATATTCTACATATATCAAATCTTGTATGGAATCCTAGATTACATGAACCATATAATGTACTTATATTTAAGAAAGGAAACATTGAGTATAGGCTGTATCATTATATAGATTGTTACTTACCTTTGTCTCCTTGAATGAACACTCAAATGTAGAATCTTTTCTTAGTTATGAACATACCTATCATGTTATTCTAACTTTAGATAATGGAGTAAAGTCCCATAGAGGATAGAGATGTTCAAGAGGCATTGTGTCCTTGTCTAGGGTAGAAGTAAATTTGTGAAGAATGTCTTAAATTCATTTTAAGTAGTACATGAGACCCAATTTTTGAAGTGTAACCTTGTACTAAGAGAATTGTATAAAGTTGTTAAATCTAAACCACTCTTATAGTTTTTGACTCATAGAATGAGGGCATATGATGCATTTGAATAGATTATTGAGTTTAGTGTTTATTAGTGTTATTGAGTTATGTTGTGATTGTGATAGTCTTCATTTGAAACTTAGTGGATATACCTTTGTTGGCCAATCAATGGGTTAAAGAAACTCAAGTTGTCAAACTATGATGCCTCTGCGAATCATATATGTAAGCGAGGCCATCAAGTGATGAGCCCCCGAGGCATTAGGTCGGGCCCCTAGGATTGTTCTTTTGAGTCTTTTCTTGGCCTTGTCATTCTCCCTCGATATTATAAACTACCATTTGGGTTGTATAGCTAATCTAGTACATTTCCATTTTGTTAGTTTTTGCTACCACATTTATTTTTATTGAAAGACTACATTTCTTTAAAAGATGCATATAAACTACTTATTTTGTGTTCCAAATTGAAATGAGATATACTATGGATTTCCCACCAAATATTGTCCTTAACCTAGAAAGTAGCCAAATCAACTAGCTTTAGCCTAGAAACCAAAATACATCATCATATAATAATTTTTGTGTACTACCAATTTCAAATATAGGCTACATTTCTCAAAAAAACTTGCTATATATTTAATTGTCATGATCATTTCACACGTTTGTTTGATCTAATGTTTGTAAAGTTCAACATATAGAACATAGTTCTTGTAATTTGTTAATTATTTCTAATTAATTGCCATGTTTTCCTCACTCATTTACATGCTTAAATTCTTATATTGCACTTCTACTTATACCTATATTTTATCCACTCATGTCGGGGCATGGCTACACATGCAAATACTCCAATATGGCTACACATGCAAATACTCCAATACAACCTAGCCCCTCCATGGCAGTGCATCCAACATAGTTAAGTATCTAAGTCATCGTCTACTATTGATGAGCCCGACTCTGTTCACACAACTGTCCAACATCTTGTTGTAGTCTTCTATAGTCAACTATAATACGCACTTTATTGGTGTACCTATACTATGCCTACTTATGGCTCCAATGTACACAAACAAGATAGACTTCTATAGTCAACTCTAATACTGTTACAAACAAGAAAAAACAACAAATTTTCCCTGTATTTTCTTTTTGAAGAAAAGCTTCGATATTATAAATATATTTCTTCACCATGCAAATAAATGGTGTTTTTCAAGATTTTATTCTTTCCAATTAAACTCCAACAAAGTGTTATACTATATAGCTTGCATCAAAGTTACTCATTCACAGACCAATGGTTTGATAAACAACTACATAAGCAATGTGGTCATACACTATGAAGCCTAAGGTTCCCGTCTTTACCTTCCAATTATGGTTTTCCCCATTAACAACAATTGTACAGTTAAGAAGCACCTTTATTTTACTTTTCATAATAGCCAGCTGTAACACTCTTAACTTTCCCGCAGGCACAATTCTTGAACTTGCTCTCACCTCCGAAATGGAAACTCTAACTCCAAATGCCATTGAAGGAATTCTTGCAGGCATGTTTGATCTTGAGCCTACACTACAGGTTACATCCATAGACGCTATACAACAGGCTCATTCAACAAATGTTAAATACCGGGTTCAACTCTCTGATGGTGTCCACACCCATCCAACTTTGCTTCCCAGCCAGTTCAACAATCTTGTTGTTGAAGAAGCAATGGTCATTGGGTCTATTGTCAGCCTTAAAGAATATACATCCAAAGTGTTCAACAAATACACGTATGTCCATTCATTCTCTATTTTTGAATAGTACTCTCATTCATTGATTTGGTTTTCCTAAATCATTTACAACATTCGATTGCAGGGCTATAATTATCAACAACCTTGAAATGGTCTCAAACAAAGCATCGCTCGTTGGTACTCCAACACCTCTTCTGCATGCTACATCTCATTTTCCATCTACTAGCTCGCAGGCCCCAGTTGCTTTACACGAAGATGTACGCTCTACCCAACAACCAACCATAGTCCCTTCTAAAATACTCCCCATCAAAACTTTGACCCCATACTATAAGCACTGGTCCATTGAGGGTAGAGCATTAACAAAGACTCCAATCCATGAGTTTCACAAGGCTGACCGAGAAGGAAAAGTATTTGGCTTTGACCTCATTGACAAAGCAGGCTCTGAAATTCATATCACATGCTTCAACGAACTTGTTGATGAGTTTTACAATGTGGTGCACTCTAACAATCTATATATTATCTCTAATGGTCGCATACAAGTTGCTAATAAAAAATACAGCAGCTCAACAAACCCATTTGAAATTTTCCTACAAAAATCATCAACTATAACTCCTTCACCATGTGTAGACTCTACAATCCCCATGGATAGCTTGCATATCAAGAGCATTGATTCCCTACTGTCACTACCTATTAATTCCCTTGTTGATGTTCTTGGCATACTTTTATCTATCTCCCGTGCATCAACCATTTGTAAGAGAGATGGAACCGAAACAGTCAAGTGTACTGCAACAATCATAGACATGTCATGCTTGACCATTGATGTTACACTTTGGGGCCATCATTGTGAATTTGAAGAAAAGAATTATCTGGTTTTCCTCTTCTACCAACCCCTCCAATCATTTTGATCAAATGTGGACGTATAACCTCCTGGCGTGGAAAAGCTCTTGATACTATTTTTGCAACTACAATTGTAATAAATCCAAAATTGTTAGAAGCCTCAACGTTGCATGACTGGTATGCCACTGTAGGGAAAGAGACACCCTTCATTTCCCTCTCAATAGATAATCTTTCTTCCAACAAGTTTTCAAATCCAGTTGACATCATATCGATCACTAATACAAACTCTCCTGAAAAAAGAAATGTTTGTGTAAAGGCAAGCATATCAAAAGTCCACTTGGACAACTTTTATTACCTCTCTTGTCCTCTTATGGTGGGAAATAAGAAATGTAAGAAGAAGGTTGTACAAAAGAGCCCCAATAGCTTTCATTGCCCAAAGTGTTCTAGTGATCTCCCTGGTTGTGATTTTAGCTACATGGTAAAAGTGGATTTGGAGGATGGAACAAGTGCTCTTCTTAAAGCCACTGTATTCGAAGGTCCCGCAAATGGCTTGTTCGGTGTATCAGCTGAAAATTTTCAACTACTTATGGCGGACCCTGATGCTACTAAACACGTGTTGGACCAAGTTGTTGGCCACCAGTTTTTCTTTGAAGTGGCCATCACAATGAATTCATTTGTTGGGAATGAAATACAAAGCTTTGTAATTACAGCGATAAAACCTGTTTAAAGTTTGCAAGTACCTCTTGCTTTCCACAATACTATATAGTGTTTGTTTAATATACTATATAGTGTTTGCTTAAATTGTATAGCTTTTGCTGTTGGCAGTACCACCAATTGTAACCATGTGTTTGTACAATTATAAATAAAATCTATACAAAGCCTTTTTTGATACCAAAAAGTTATCTTGTGCACTTGTTTCAAAATATCATTTCTTGATTTTACATGCAATGTTTTCCAATAAAATATGAATTCTTGTTTTTACACAACATAATTTGACACCTACGTTTTCAAAAACTGTTTTGCAAATTAATATTGCATTGCTCTGTTCCTCAGCAACCCTTATCATGGAAACCCCGGTGGAAAGTATGGAAGCACAGAGATCTCTTCATAATCATTTGCAACGTTCGAGGTACCAAGCAAATAAGGGGTCTATTAATAGACGAAGAAGAGAAAACCATCACAATCACCAAGCAAGCTCCTCCACATCCCCACCTTGTCTTTCCAATAACCTCTCCCCATCACAACCATCCACACCCCAAATGCAGTCTACATTACACCCCAGTTCAGCCTCCCAAAACCACCATCGTCCACTTTTTCTTGCAAACTATTACATCGCTAGGAATTCCTTCCGTGCAAAGTTGGATAACCTATCAAACATTTCAACATGCCAAATTTGCATGGAACGATATCCGGGAATAAAAACTAGGCTACTAAATGGTAGTAGTGCTTGTTCAAGATGCATTTCAGAAAAAAAATGGCCATCGCTTCTCAAAGTGGAACAACATGGACCCTAGAGAGCAGCCCGCTTGTTTACAATGCCTATCTCAGATCGAGGAGATGCTCATATCAAGAGTTAGCCCTATCCTCCAAGTTACTTATGCAAAAGGGGGACAACTAAAATACAGTGGCCACACTATTTTTTTTCCTCAAGATATTACAGTTATTGCAAATTACTTGCCACGTCATATACATGACTGGGATATACTCATAGTAAACAAAAAAAATGTTGATACCCAACAGTATAGTTTCTATGTTTCCAGAGCACATGTTCACGAGGCTTTGCAATTTAAGATTTGTAATGACCCTTACTACAAAGATGTCCAATTAGATGAGGCCTCCCTATTATGCTTGCCTATTGCCTCTACTGACATCTCTGACCTTCTAAATGAAACAACCTCAACTTCAGACCCCCCTGATGTTAGTTTCATGGAAACAAATAATACAACCGAAGAACAATTGCAAGATAATTTGCAAGCAACAACATCATTTGTGTCAAACCTGCCACCTGCATGCACAGAAGTGCAAGAATTGCGAGCGTTGTTGCAATTAGGGGAGGGACGCCCACATCCTACAATTGATTGGCCGCCAATTTCTCTTACACCCCTCAATGAATACACCACTGAAGGACTGTTTGTTATGGCATTTCCAACATTGTTTCCAAAGGGAAAAGCTGCATTCAACCAACAAACTATGAAAGAGGTCAAGCTACATGAATATGCTCTACACCTTCTTAGATTCCATGATAATAGGTTTGGCCAACACCCACGGTTTAGATACTTCATCCTTAATATTCTAATGCGCCATCGTAGCCAGGCCACAACTTCTGTATTCGTTCAAAAACACTTGGAAAGTAGATTGCCAACAACAATACTTGAGTTGCGCCAAAGACTCAAGGACCTCCCTGATGAACACCTTGCAGACCAGGTTATGCGTTTCGGCTCAAAAATCTGTGGTACACGTCCCTTCTGGACTCATCGTAGGGGGGAGCTATCTAACATGGTTATTCAAGTTGGTTGCCCTACTCTATTCTTCACCCTCAGTGCAGCAGATACTAAATGGCCAGACTTACACAATGTTATGCCATCACTCGCACCAACAAATCCTACTGCAGCTGCGCGATGGAGGATCCAAAATATAGTGCAAAACCCACACCTTGCTGCACTCTACATGCATCACAGATTCACTGCATTTCGTGAGGAGGTTTTGGAGAAGATTCTCTGCACAAATGACTACTGGTACAGGTAAGCATACTCCAACATCATTTATATTTACTTCTTTTCCACATCATTTGCTTAATAACACCTCCTCTGTCTAGGTATGAATGGCAACACCGTGGATCTGCACATGTCCACGGTTTCGTTTGGCTCAAAGATGCTCCTAATATTGCCAAATTACAATGGAATAATCTTGCATCAGTACAAAATGCAATCGACTACATTGACTTGTATGTCTCTGCTTGGAACCCGCGTCCCCACCAAAGCTCAAATGAAACAGCTTCACAGTCTACCTTTGACAACCCTTGCTTAATGGACACAAGAATGATTATGTTATCCACCCCTTCAAATGACTACAATGAATTGCTCAATTGCGTTCAACGCCATACACGTTGTACCTTGCAGACATGTTTGCGGAGGAAAGGATCTATAGTTGAATGCCGCTACAAGGCCCCTTGGACCGTGCAAGACATTTCAACCCTCTCAAATGAGAATGGGCAGCCAAAGCACAACCCTGCTCGTAATGATGACCGAGTGAATCTTCACAACCCCACTATCCTCTCTATTTGGCGCGCAAATGTAGATTGCCAGCCCGTTCTCTCAATAGATGCAGTGCTCAAATATATAGCAAAGTATGCAGCTAAAGCAGAAACCAAATCCGAAACATACCATGCAATGCTATCCCGTATTTCGACAACTTATGATCTTGACAAGCCAGCACCGATAGCTTTTAGAAAAATGCTTGTTGACAACCTTGTTGATCGTGATATTAGTGCTCAAGAAAGTTGCCATCTTTTACTAAAACTTCCACTCTGCTTGTGTAGTCGAACATTTGTTTCTCTAAATGTAAACCAAAAAAACTATCAACGCATTCCACTCTCAGTGACAATTGCATCAGCACACATGAACTACATTGATGCATACATGGCACGTCCTATTTCTTTGGAGGCATTACCACTGATTGAAGTCACTCAGAAGTGGAGCTTCAAAACATCCCGTAAAGAAAACCAATGGAAAGAGCGTTCTTCTCAAGCAATTGTTCGAGTCTCCCCCC
>VDFB02271358.1:689306754-689371950 GCA_007258455.2 Sequoia sempervirens
AGTGGATTTCAAAGTATTTGTAAAAAATATTTAAATTTTTGCTCAAAACTATCTTGGAAGTGGATTCCAAATTTTTTTAGGTTGTACATGCCAAGTGTACTAGGGTTGGCCAAGTGGTGTTCACTTAGAGACTCTCGAGCACATATACTATTGTCGAAGCTTTAACTTGATTGTGTTGCAAATAGACCCAAGTAGTTTTATGACACCATCCATATAATACATACTGTATGGTTTTTGTACAATCACACCGAACTTTGACTAAATAAATAATACATATTAAAAACTAAAAAATACTTTTTTGTAGATCTAAAAGAGTATACTTTACAAAAAATTAATTATTTTAATTAGCGTATACTTTTTACTAAAAGTAGGTTATCAATATAAAAATATAAGGTTGATTATTTTTCCAAGGAAATTTTATTATTACTAAAAAATAAAAAATCTAATGGATTGAGGTGTGAATGGAACTTGGAATTTGGAACCTAGAGTTCCAAGGTTTTAGGTCTATGCCTAATTGGAAACAAAGGAATAGGGAAAGATCATGAAGATTGATTTGTGAGATGGATCAAGGATCAATATTTTAGGGAAATTTGTCATCAAGACCCTTAGGATTCATCATTCAAGGTTCTTTGATAGGCCCAAGGCTTGACGAGGAAACTAGACAATGAAAAAAGGGAAAAATTAAAAGTGGCTAGGAGATTGAGAGGAACTTAGAAATCAAGACTTCAAGTTCCTTGGTCCAGGGTCTACCTGAGGAACTCACAAACCAAAGAGACAAAGCCATAGAGGCAAAGAGGGAGCAAGAATCGAGGCCCTAGAGGGACCCAAGTTTTGGAATCTAATCCAAACGTTTCAAGTCCACTCATAGGCCCACATCTTGTTTGAAGAACGATGAACATAGAGAAGACCTCATTGAACAAACTTGAGATATTTTTTTATCAAAGTGATGTCATAGCCTTAATTTTGCACCATGATATAATCACTTATGTTTGTGTTTAAATTTTGATAGGAATACTTTAATCACTATGTTGATCTATGAATAAGGTGGTTAATTATGTTAATCATGAGTTACATTTAATATTATGCAAAAATATAAGCTAAGTTTGAATGTTAATTTTATAGTAGATATTAATGTTGTAAATAATGTGATTATATTTCAAGTTTTTGGAAAGGACTAACTACAAATTTGTTTTTATTTGAGTATCATCAAGAAGAAGTATCTAGCCATCTAAGGGTGTTGTACATGAAATTATCCACACACAAATACATAGTTCATATGGTTAGAATTACATTTGATGTATATATGTTGCCCTATCTAATATTCCTATAGGTTCTTTGTGGTCTCTAAAAAGTTTAATTTTGACCATAACATTTAGTTGTTGTTAGTATACCTCCGTGATATAGAGAAGAACCGTCAGACATCAAGGGAATACTAGAGTAAAATCTTTTCCTTCCACTTCTCCAAAAAGTGCGATAGGAGAAAAAAGTCAACAAATTAAATAAGCTACTAGAATTTGATCATGCAAGGGACTTTTGAAGAAAATATCCATGCTTCTCAACTTGTATTGAAGAGTAGAATGAGAGAGAGAATGCAAGCTAACAATTGTTATTAATTAATTTATTACTATTATTCATGTATTTATTACCAACCAAATATTGTAATTTAGATTTACCATAATTCCCTAAGTTTCAACACCAATACATAAGAATATAATAAAAATGGACATGATATTTGGGAGGTTTGAGATTTAACAATGTTTAGTAATATATAATGCCAAATAAAACTAATTTATGACTAGTTTTTCTAACCTTAAATTGTTTCATCTTATTTACCAAATTATTCATTTGATTGTCCTACTTGGCAGTGATAAATTTATTATTATGAATTGGCATCATTAAAAAAATATATGGTATGTTATCGCTACTTGCTATTTGGATTGTTAAGAAGCATGGATTGATAAAATTGGGAAAATGTGTTGAATTCGTTGTCATGAGACATTATTTTACCTAGCACTTGGTTTCTTGCACCCTCTTTCTTGCTTATAGTGCATTCCGTAGAACTCAGACTATACAACATTTATGAAAGGGCGACAGGTGTTTTGGAGGAGGGCAGATAATTAATGTTGTTGTATTGGAAGACATGGGAGTTTATTTAGTGATCAACGTCACATAACAGGTGGGAAGGAATGTGTTGGACATTGCAGAAAATGTCAACTCAGACATAAAAGTGGGGAAAGTAACATTATATGATGTGAAATAACTTGAGGAAGAAGGTTGTGAAGTTGGTGGGGATATGGGGATGGACAAAGAACAAGAAGAGATAATAATGGAAAGGGGTAGCTCGAAGGGAGGGAAATTAAAAAATAAATTATTGGAAATAATGAGAGAATGTATAAAGCATCTGAAGAACTGTGGAGCTTGGGGATGGTGATCTCAAACCTGGTAATATACTGATAAGTGAAGCAAAGGAATGTTTCGGCAAATGGTGTTTTTCTTGAAAGTGGTACCATAGAACATGCACACAATGAAAACCACAGTTAGCAGCTGGGTGATGAGGATTTCTCAAAGATTCAGTCCAGTTCTCATTAAGTCAGAATTGGAGGAAACTTTGTTGTTTATTGCCAGGAAAGAGGATTGTTGGCGAAAAGTTGGTGTAAAGGTCTAGACGAATATAATTCTATGAGCTTCCAATCCAATTAAGGAGTAGTGTTGTTAGGTATGTAGGCATATCATTTAATTATTTTCTTCTTGTTTGTTTCAATTTTTACACTTAGAAACCTATCTTGAAAATCTTGGAACATTTTACTTGGTGCCATGTATTGTTGTTTTCTTTGGTTGAGATTACATGTTTTCTTTAAAAGAATACTGAGTACCCAGATTCAAGGATTTCCAGATTATCTCTCCTATCATTAGAAGTGATGTCATTATCTACCATGTAGGTGACCAAGTATAAAATTTTGATGGTGGTCAACCTTAGTTAAAAATCTTGTCTGTTCTTATTCCCATGTCTTTTTATTGCTTTTCATAGCACCCGTGTCAAAATTTCCATCAATTAGTCATCTCTGAGCTTGCAGAGATTTTTGTGAATGATGGGTTTTTAGGCATGGTCTACTAGTTTTAGACAACAGGAGACCACCTCTGCATCGGCTAGTCTGTTATCTTATGATTTCCATTGTGAATTATCTTATGAGATCAGTTAGGTCAGTGTATATTCGACCTCTGCAATTTTCCAGATAGACAATCTAGGTAGATGTGTATATTCAACCTCCTCATTTTTCTAGACAATTCTCTCAAACCAGAAATCATTGGTACCTCTCAAAGTTTATGAGTAGGGTAGATTTGTTTTTCTATTGGAGATCCTTATGAATTTGATGATATAAAAAACTAATGCTTTGACTGTATATACATTATTACGCCGAAGGCGTTCCCTTTGTGAGGAGAGTGGGTTGACTTCGTGGATCGACAGTCTCCATTGCTGTAGAGGCGTGCAAGATGACTACAACACCTTCAGCCGTTCGATTTCGCCATTTACCGGTTCTGCCTTCGGTTATCATTTTTCACTATTTTTCACCATTTTTTCACTGTAAACCCCCATTTTTGTTATTAGTCGGCTTGTCATCATGGAAAGAAGATAGCAATGAATGATTTCATTGCAATTTTTTAGATACATACAATGAAAAATTTACAAATCCGAGTCATCAATCACTACACGAAATCAATTTTAGGAAGCCCCCTCATAGTCGTCCAATCTGCATTTGATATAGTGAAAAAAAAGAGCAAGTAACAATTTCTCCATGGCTACTGTCTTTATAGGCTAACAAGTGTTAGGGTTTTGGAAAAAAAATGAATATAACAAGAACAATAAACTCTATTAATTTAGAATGTTTCTTATCTCATAACCACAAGCCTCCATCTGAGGCACAACCAACCATTCATCTGATAATAACAATCTCATGCGTAACAATTCTTATCATATTAAAAGAATGCATTTAATGAGTTATAAATAACAAATCGGTCAAGGAAGATGGAATAACTCATTTCTTGGAACAAAAAGCGGTTACAAAGATTGAAGCGCATGCACCGAGGTACTAGTAATAGATGGAAATGAGGGAAGGGTAAACAAAAAAAAATGCTTATATAGGAAATATATCCTCTTGCGCATGATACTCGCAAAACCGTTACCACTAGAGTAGCATTGTGGAGACATATAGACACTAATACGACACACAACTGACTCAACTGGAATGCATGACTACCATGAAATGATTAAAAACTTAAGCAAGACAAAATACAAATTTTAAACCACAATCTAATACTGGCAAATCACAAGTAAAGAAAATCATTCCATAATTAATTTGCTCTCAAAAAACACCCCACAAAAGACCCAATACCGATACATTATATCTCCAACATTAGAAAAATAAGTGTCAAAACCTTCCCCCTATGTGTATAACCAATACCTTACATATATACCCCCATGTTTGCACAAAGCCATTTTCAAATATACTACTCCTATAAGCAGATTATTACACCATAGTTACCAACATTAGAGAACTGTAACACAATGGGAATGCCTATTCCAAGAAACGGTTACTCCTATACCGGCAGAGCTGCATCAAAGAATAAACAATAATCTTTTTGTTAGACTTGAAAAAGAGGTATCTTAAACGTTAGACATGGAGATGTCTCCGAGATAAACCAGTTTACTATCTCAACAATCTGCAAAATATAACATGGAATTTGAACAATGCCCTTCAATACCTATGAAATATGCATTCACAATAAAATTTGAAGTAAGTATGTTTATCAAAATTCCCAATTTCTTCTCGCCAGTGCACGCAATATTATAGTTGTTGCTTTCTTTGCTATGATTTTCAAACTGTCCAAGCTGAAATAATATCGTAGTTGATAACTGTTCCAATTTTTTTGCCGAATTTTTCCTTTCCATCTGTCATTAGAATCCCCACTATGATAATGGATCCGCATAAATCCCTCTTATCGGGCAAAACTTTCTTGCCAATTACATTTGAGAAAATTAATTTATGAAATATGTTTTGTTATATATTTTGCATGTTACTTCAACAATACATAAATATTTGTTAAATTAAAAAAAAAAGAACTCTCATTTGTCAAAAATAGAATTATTAATAACGAGTTAAGAAACATGTGGTGCCTATAGTTCCCTTGGTAGGAACTAATAATAAAACAAGAAAGAGATATAATAAAAGATATGTATAATAAAAATTCAAATATTAAGAATTAAGATATATGAAGATATAAAATATATAATAAAACAAAAGAGATGTTTTTGCAAAAGTTAAAAAGGTTAAAAAAATTGATATAATTACAAAAAAATAAAAATGAAGAATTCCATATAGTTGATTCCCATGTTTGACACATGGTTTGGAAAATACATAGAAAATATGGAGGCCTTTTCATATTATATTCAGTACGCATTCAATTAAACCTAATTTGACCAAATTGCTTTACAACTTTCTCTTTCAAAATTTGGTAAATTAATAAATTTTAAATTATTATAAATTTTATTTTATGTGTAAAATGTAAGTATAGTTCAATTTCTAGATGATTTTGATGGGAATAGATTTTGTAAGCACGATGATTTAATAAAAGATTTATTTTTAAATATGCAATTATTAAATATACTAGTTTATATATCTCAATATTAATTTATATAATATATTAGAGAGATTATTCAGTATTAAATGAGATTATTCAATCAAGGTTAAGTTTAAGGTTACAATTCCTAATCTCCATTAGTGATGTACTCAGGAAAGCACAATTGTGTGCCCTATGTTACAAAATGAAAAAGTATTTTATCACTTATGTTTGAATATCTACCGAGTATATATAATTTGTAAATAGAAAACGGTTGCACACCAAATTAAAGAAAGAATCCATTATAAAAAATGAACAACTCCCATAGGGTATGCCATTCAAATCCCATTCAAAACTACTAACGTGAGTTTTCAAAAAGTAAATATTAAATTTGTTAATAATTAATTTTAATTTATTTAGGTATTGTTGTTTATTTTATAATATATTTGTTATATGTTAATAAATTTATTCTATATGTTTAGGATTTATATGATATTATTTTATATAAATATTGATTATATTTTATTTTATTTATTTTATATAAATTTTTCTTATAAATATGTATGCTTTCATAATAAGTAAATAATTTTATTAATTTTTCCATAATTTTTTAATTATTTATGCAAAATCATTTAAAATATTTAATGACTTTTACTTTTTTGAGAAAATGGAAAATATAAAAAATATATTTAAATTTGTCACTTTATCTTAAATAGTTTTGCATAAATAACTTTTTAAAAATTCAAATATAAAAACTTAACCCATATAAAATTATACATGAAATAATAATAATAAGAACTTTAACAATAAAAATATTAAAAATGTATTGAAATTTATCTTCTTTCAAAATATTTATCTTAAATAATTTAAAATGAAATTTTCTAAAAATGAAAAATATAAAAATTTAGAAAAAATAAATAAATTTACCTTCCTTCTATATATTTATCTTATAAAATAAATTTTAACTATAATAATTAAACAATCAATATATCTTCCTCCTAAACATTTATCTGAACAAATAAAATGAATCAATATTAACTAGAATAATGAATTAATAAATATTTATCTTAAATAGTTGATTTCAAATATCAAGTTATTTAAAAAATAGTTATTATTTTATTATAAATTAATAGTTTCTATTTTTAATTTTTTCATAATTTTTGCATCTTGAGAAGTGGCAAAAAAAAGTCAATAAAATTGCAAAATAAAAATGAGTTATATGAATGATATTGTAATTATTATAAATTAACATTTTTAACTTTAACTTTATCATAATTTTTGCATCTCGAATGTATAAATATTAGTTGAGAAGTGACAAAAAAAAAAAAGCTAATAAAATTGCAAAATAAAAATGAGTTATAGAAATATATTTATGAATGATATTGTAATTATTATAAATTAACATTTCTAACTTTAACTTTGCCATAATTTTTGCATCTCGAATGTGCAAATATTAGTTGAGAAGTGGCGAAAAAAATGCCTCAAAAAAAGTCAATGAAATTGCAAAATAAAAATATTATACTCAATTCCGCATAATCCGCCCTTATCGCCTAAATTTTTTTAGCCAATAATATTCAAGAAAAATAATTTTGAAAATTAGAAAAGTTAAAAAACATGCATTTAACTTTAGAAAAAACTTCAAATATAATGTATAAAAGAAAATAATTAATTTTGATTGGTTGAAGTTCAAAACATTAATAACTAGTTAGGATCTCGCCGTGCCTATAGTTCCTTTGGCAGGAACTAAAAAAAGTGAAAATATGTAACATTTATTTATTTTAAAAAGATTTAATGAAAAATCATTTAAAACAATGTTTATCTTGCTTTCCTACCTTGCTTTCCCTAAACTCATTACAATAGTACTAATAATATTTTGTTCTTTATAAATCATATTAAAACAAAAAAATTGTGAAAATAATAATACTTTATATAATTTAAAAGTAAAATTTTTATAATATATAAAAAAATAGAATTTAAATAAAAAATCTTCTTTAAATATTGGCCCTCAGCTCCACATTTTGGACGCTGATTCTCAAGTTATACTTCATATCAAGGGCAATGCCCACTGAATGTGCGTTATTGTTGGCTTTTCTTGCGGCTAGATTTTCTTATCCATTTCCTCAGGGAATTGCCTAAGTACGGCTCAATTTTCTTAGTAAACGTATTTTATGCTCTTACGCCAAGAATAGTTTTCGATAGTGCGGCGAACCTTTCGGTGGGATGGGAAAAGCTTTTTCTGAGTGGTAAAATAAAGCACAAACTTTACGCAAGACAGCTCATCTATTTTTAAAAGTGGCCAATTACAGTCCACTTTTAATAGACTCTTTCGATAAAAACAATTAATTCATTTAAAAGATATAAATAATACTTAATTTACTTAAGGAAAAACATTTTCTGGTTTTGAATTCAATGGCATATATTTCAAATAAATATAATTTTAAGAATTAGAATTTTTATAGAGAAATTAGATTATCAAGAAATGATTAATATGCAATTTGTTTAGTGGATTGAATATGTTAGGTGTTTTTAGTAGGTGAATAAAATCAAAGTCAAAGTTTATTTGGAAACAAATTAAATTTAGGAATTATATTTCTAACAAATACTTAAAAATTAGACTACCAAAAGATTGATTAATATGTATTTTGATTTATTAAGATCTTTTTCTTTGATTAACTATGATAAGTCATAGTCAAGGTTTATTTAGAAACACGTTAAATTAGCAATTATGTTTTTATTGGAGAGACAACAAAGAAATAGAGTCCAAACACATGATTTCAATTTCTTTGGTGTTCCTTTCATTCTCAATTTCTAGTTGAACCTAAAAAACAAAAATGAACCTCTCTTCAAACATTCTCCAACTTTTATAATACCAATTCTCCTTTTGAGATCAAACTTATGTGCATAGAAATTATTTGGATAATTTTTCATGGTGCAGATTTGACTCTCTTGTTCAATATTTAAAATTTCCACAAGTCTAAGACTTCATTTTAAAGAATTGTAATTTATTATCTCCCATTTCAAATCTTTCCAAAATGTACATATAAAACCAATATAATGTCATATAACACACCCTTACAATAGTGAAATACAAAAGTATATTATTTTTTAAAAAAAATTGATTTATTTTGTATCATTATGTTCAATCTATTTTTTTAATAGTCAAAAGTGTTTATTAACATTATTACCATACATAACAATATGGGCAGGACTGTGGAGCACGGTTGGGAAAAGCAGAATTTCGAATCTCTAATCAATGGAGCAGGCCATGGAGCAGGATCTGAGGAATCCTAGGTACAATCGGCACATGTTCTGAGTGTAGACAAAGGTAAGGATGAATCTGATGAAAAGGGCATCAGAAACAAAATCCAGGTGGACCTAGGCGGAAAGAAAAAACTAGAGGGGTCCCCTGAAGGACAAAAAGGAAAAAAAAGGAAAAGTTTCCAATGAAGTGGTAGGGACCGCTGATAGGGAAGGATCAAAGCGCAAATCTTGGTCTTTATTTTTTGGTGTTAAACCAAATGGTAAATCGATTTTCCATCCAGTGAGTAATCATTTTAACCCAGTGAAAGGTAAGTTTTCCATCTCTGTGCTCGATCCTATTATTGATCATAATATTTCTTTGATGGAAAAAGTCTTGGTTGGAAAGTTCATGGGCCCTAGACCAAACATTGAGGTGGTTAGGGAGCTTGTCAAAAATAAGTGGAGAACCAATGGGAAAGTTATAGTGGCTTCTCTTCCTAGAGGTTTCTTTGCCTTTGAGTTCACCTGCAAGGAGGATATTTTGGCTGTGAGGAGTGGCAGACCCTGGGTCATTGGAAATCTTCCCTGGCTCTTAAGAAGTGGACCTCTTGCCTGGATCTCTCTGACAATATCTTTGAGAACATTCCAGTTTGGGCTAGACTCTTGGGTCTCCCTTTGGAATACTAGAATGAGGAAATTTTCAACGACATTGCTAGTTCTTTTGGAGAACTTTTATCTATTGACCCTATGACAATAGCTAGAAAGCGGTTGTTGTTTGCTCAAATTTGTGTGGGAGTTTCACAGAGTGCTGACCTTCGTTCTTCAATAGATATTCAATCTAAGCTGGGAACATGGACGCAAACTATATAGTTTGAATCCATTCCCTTTGCTTGCTTTAAATGTAGAAAAACTAGGCATTGGGCTAAGAAATTCCCATTAAATGTTAGTAAAGAAAAAGAAAATAACCAGTCCAACCCTAAGACTATCTGGAGAAAGAAATCTAATGGGGAAGGACAAGTAAGCAATACCAATACCCTTAATGAGGAGACTGGCAGGAAAGATGAAACTCAAAGGAATACCTTTGACATTAATGATGAAATAGAATCTAAGGATCCTAATGCGCAAAAGATTCACCAAAAAAGGGTAGAAAATAATATTGGTCCTAAGGAAGATGATAGAAAAATATTGGAGAATGCAGAGGAAGGTAAAAGGGATGAGGACTTTGCTTCCTCTAATCTTAATATCTTATCCGAAGGCAATGAAAATGGGCATCCTAGACTAGAGGACATTCCTATCCAAGGTCTGTCTTTGGATATTGGAATTCCTATCCTGAATACGACCTCTATTGAATGCTCCCCTTTGAGTATCCCTCTTAATCTCAGGGAAAATACTTCCCCGAATTTTGTTAAGGACACTTTTGAGGATCTGAGCCAGAACACCAAACTTTCGAGTGATAATCTGAATCAGCCTAGGAATGGCCTGATGGATACCCCCTGGGAGCAAAGAAAAATATATGATAATGAATGGGAACCTGACAGAGAGATGGAGAGCCAAGAAGACACTGACTGGGATGAAGTTCTCTCTCACTCTAAGAAAAAGAAGGAGAAAAGAAAGCATCAGAATACTCCGAGCGGATTTATTACCAGAACAAGAGCAAATGTTGATTTTGGAGCTACTAAGTTTATCCAAGGCAGAAGATCAGGAAAATGGTAGAGAGAGCATGAAATCTTTCAGGATATTGCTGATGGTGTTCAAAAGACCATTCCAGAGATTCTCCAATCCCCTGGTAAGATATGAAGATTATGTCTTGGAATATAAGAGGGCTCAATAGCCTTCACAAGAGGGATGTTTTGGACAATTTTTTTAGGAATCATAAACCTGATATTCTCCTCATCGAAGAAATGAAAATGTCCAAAGAAAAGGTGGAGAGATCAAAATGTTTCAAACTGTGGGACTCAAGGAAATAGTTCAGATGGTGCATCATGAGGCATTCTTACCTTTTGGAACCAGAACCTCATTAAAAGGGAACCTTTGTTGGAGAGAAACAATCATGTGGCCACTAAATTCACACATATAAGAGACAACTTTAGTTGGATTCGGTCGAACATCTATGCTCCCAATGGGAAAGGAGCTAGAAAATATTTGTCGAATGATCTCTTTACTTTCTATAGGATTTTGATAATGACCACTAGATAGTTATGGGTGATTTTAATACTCCCCTTCTGAATGAGGAGAAATTTGGAGGCTCTTAGGTGAATTAGGAGAGTAAATCTGATCTTTCCAATTTCATCAACAACAAGGAGTTGATTGATATGTACTTCCAAGGAGCTCAGTATACTGGGTTAAATAGAAGAATTGGTAAGGAACTTATTCAAGTAAGGTTAGATAGAACTTTAATCTTTCATTAGTGGATTTTAAGCTATTTTTTCTCTCTTAAAGCTCTTTCTAGAGTTGGGTTGGATCACTTTCCCATAAGTTTTGTGGCAGAACCTATAAAGGTGAAGAAAAAATCTCCCTTTAGATTTAAGAGAATGTGGTTTTCCCACCCCCTTATTTTTGATTAAATTAGGAAATGGTGGAATATTGATGTACTGGGCACTGCTATGTTCAGAATTGCTAAAAAACTGAGAGAAGTCAAACATAATTTAAGAAGATGGAAAAAAGAATCCCTTAGAAATATTTTTGGTATTAAATCTGAACTTCAAATGGAGGTTGTGCAAATCCAGGACAAAATCCAGAAGGAAGGATACATTGAAAATAATAAGGATAGAGAAAATGAGTTGATGGTGAAATTGCACAACATAATAGCTAAAGAGGAGGAGTTCTAGAGGCAGAGATCGAGGGTATTGTGGCTTTCAGCTGGAGACAAAAATACAAGATACTTCCATTTATCTGCTTCTAAACATAGGGCTGCCAATATAATTTCTTCCATAGAAGTTAATGGTACTAGATTTGAGGAAGAGAAAGATAT
Organism: Sequoia sempervirens; assembly: GCA_007258455.2. NCBI lineage: Eukaryota > Viridiplantae > Streptophyta > Pinopsida > Cupressales > Cupressaceae > Sequoia > Sequoia sempervirens. The sequence continues at coordinate 689,318,582 of VDFB02271358.1, forward strand.
CAAAAAGCAAGTTATCCTCTTCTATAACAACCTTCTTTTGGAAAATGGGGAAATCAATCAAAATGACCAAGGATTTTTATTAGAGACCATCCCCAAGGTTGTTGTTAGGGAAGATAATGAAAAACTTGTGGCCATCCCCTCTATGGAGGAAATCAGGAAAACTATCTTTTCTTTTGAAGGAAACAAGGCCCCTGGGCCTAATGGATTTCCTATGTTCTTTTTTCAATGGTTTTGGGATATTGTAGAAAATGATGTTGTGAATGCTGCTAAGGAATTATTTGGATCTAGAAGGCTCCTTAAGGAACTTAATGCTACTTTTTAGTACTTATTCTTAAGAAACTAGGGGAAATGGAGTTTGAGGTGTTCAGACCCATTAGTCTTTGCAACTCTCTCTATAAAATCATATCAAAGGTCTTGACTTCAAGGATCCTTTCTATCCTTCCTTCGTTGATTTCCCCTCAGTAGAATGGTTTTATTCCTAGAAGGAAAATCTTAGATTCTATAGTCACTATCCATGAGAATATTCATTCACTTGTGGAATCTAAAACTAAAGGGTTTCTTCTTAATTTGGACATATCCAAAGCTTATGACCATGTTTACTAGGAGTTTTTATTCAAAATTCTAAGGGGGTTTGGTTTTAGTAGCAGAGTCATTCAGTTGGTGAATCAGTTGGTAACTATGGTCTCCACATCTATTATTGTGAATGGTTTTCCTTCTAGATTCTTTCAAAATTCAAGAGGTTTAAGATAGGGTGACCCTATCTCACCTATTCTTTTTACAATAATGGTTGAATCCTAGGAAGGAATCTTAAGAGATTGATTGAATAGAGGTATCTTGCAGGTCTTAGTCCCTCTTCCATGAATCTTATTTTTTCTCACCAACAGTTTGTTGATGACACAATGTTGATGGGAAGATCTATGGTGATTGAGGCTAAGACTTTGAAAAAAAACTTTGGACTTGTATGAGAAGGCGTTAGGGCAGATGGTTAACAGACATAAGAGTTCCATCTTTTTATTCAATACCCTTGAGCATAGACATGTCAAGATTGGAAGAATCCTTGGTTGCAGAGTGGAATCCCTACCTTCTTCTTATCTTGGACTTTCGCTATGCCTTAAACCTCCAGACTCCTTTTCGTGTTCTTTGGTTGACAGGTTCAAAAAAAAGTTGGTAGGTTGGAAAGGAGCTCTTTTGAGCCAAGCTGGAAAAATTCAACTTCTTAAAGCTTCTCTTCAGAACCTCCCAATTTATGCTTTAAGCCTTTTCAAAATCCCTACTAAATACACTGAGGCCTTTGAAAAGATCCAGAAAATATTCATTTGGTCCAGAGTGGAGGAAAGAAAGAGAATGCCTCTCATAGGTTGGGATTTGGTTTGCAGACTGAAAACCTATGGGGGTTTAGGTCTTAGAAAAATTAGAATTATGAATAACACTCTCCTATCCAAACAAATATGGAGATATTTCTTGTTAGGTGGAGAATGGAAAGTCATTTTAAGAAGTAAATATATGGTTGACCGTATGTCCCTCAAAACTCTATTGGACTCTCCTGTCCTCCCTCATGGCTTACCTTGCTGGAATGATATGATTGATGGTAGAAAATTTTTAGAATCAAGGATAGGATTACACATCAAAAGTGGCAATCAAGATAAATTCTAGGAGAATAAATGGCTCTTTAAGGAAACCCTTATAAATATTGAAAGATTCAATAGATGGGAAAAGCAATGTAAAGCTGCTTTTGGGGAACTTGTCAAAGATTACTGGTATGAAGGAGACTAGGTGAACTTATGCATGATTAGTTAGGAGTTGGTTCAGCTTCAATCCTCCTTAAAGGCTGTTAGTTTGAGACAGACTCAGTAGAATAATACTCTTGTCTAGATGGACAACCCTTCAGGTAACTACTCTATCACTTCGGCTGTCTCTTTGTTGTCCCTTTCTCAAGCCCCCCCTCCCTTCTATTCAAGAGCTAGGATTAAAAACTTGACTCCAAAATTCAATATCTTCTTCTGGATCATGCTTCAGAATAAGGCTCTTACGGTGGACAATCTTTGTAAATGGGGATTTCAAATCCCCAACAGATGCTACCTCTACAAGAGTGAGGCAGAGTCTACCAACCATTTATTTCTCCATTGTTCGTTTATTTCCTTAATCTGGGGAAAATTATTAGCTCTTTGGAATATCTCTTGGGTAACATTCCCCCAGACCATTGAAGAGTTCTTTTTACAATGGAAATCCCATACTCAAAATCCCTTCATTCGAAGGTTATGGGATTTCTTATTCCCTTTTGTTGCTTGGGGAGTGTGGAAAGAATGTAATAATAGAATTTTCACAGACAAGGAGATGTCGAAGGATAATGTCTTTGAGAAAAAATTTAGGCTTATAAAGGAAAACTTTATTGTGATTCCTCAAAAAGCTCTTAACCTGGAAGCTATGGTGTGCACTCCCTATGATTTAAGGATAGCAAAAGATTGGAATATTAGTGGACATTTCTTTAGCTTCCAAGCCAGCCAAGAAAAGTAGGGAGGGTGTGTGTTGGTCCTTTCCTCCAAACAGTTGGTATAAGGCAACTTTGATAGAGCTGCGAAGGGCAACCCGGGTTTGGATAGAAGTGGAGGTGTACTAAGGGATTAAAATGGTAATTTTATGGTGGCTATGGCTATATCCCTAGGTCTCCAAACCAACCATTTGGCGGAGGCAATAGGATCCTTTCAAGTTTTAAAGTTAGCTCATAACTTGAATATAAAAAATTTATGGCTAGAAGGGGATTCTAAAAATATCATTAATCGTCTCCTAGGAAGGACCCCACCCTCTTGGTCGATAAAGAATTGGATTGATGAAGCAAAATCTATTATAGAAAATTTTGAAAAAGTAAAAGTTTCACACGTCTACAAGGAAGCTATCAGCGTGGCAGATTACTTTGTGAATGAAGGGGTTAGGAAGCAAGGGTTGAACATGTGGAAGAATTGTGGGGACTTGAGAACTGAAGTTAGTTCCTTAATAGATTATGATTTTACATATGGGAAAGAGGCAAACACATTTAATGATTAAAGGGAAAGGGGCTAGGTACATCGAAATCAAGATATTTTATGGGGTTGCACCATATTACTTAGATGGGAAGAAAAAGTGGCACACTTTGTGGGTGCATTGGAATAGCTGCATAATTCTATAACAGGTGCTCATCGCTGGTAGAGTTTATAGTAAGGAGTGCAAATGAAAATGGGGGGATAGGAAAAGAGTTGAGCCAAAAAGCTATGAGGTGCACACTAGGAATGATAAGGTTTGGAAGTAGATTGAAAGAGGTGGGCTAGTTCCATTTTTGGAAAAACTTCATAGGCCTGATACTATGGCAATAGACTACTTTGAGAAGAATTGGAACAACGGCGAAATAATTCACTTTGGAAGAAAGGTGAAGCTAGATGAGAAAATTATAAGGGAGATTATTGGAATTTCCACTGAGGGTGTGAAGTTTTACCGCGATATAAGTTTTTATAATGAGGTAGTCATAAAATTTCCTAAGAAGGACAAGGAGAAATTGAAATTGGTTAAAATTTCTAACAACTATTTCGAAATTGACACCATTAAGGAGCTATGGAGAAAGGTAAGTTTCGTGTTATAATGGAGTATATCACCCTAGACGGGAGATTTCCCAAAGTGTATGGTCATCATTTTTCCATTCTTAACCACTTCTGCCATAAGGTATAGATTTATTTGCCCCACTAGCTGTTATGTTCATTAAGTAATAGCATTGAGGACCATGAGAAAAATCCTAGGAGATACCCTATTCTTCAGCCTAATCTTATTAGGTTAATATATGAACACTATCAAAGTATGTCAGCTTTATCTAAACCTATTCCCTCCATGACATCTAAAGACTATGACACGAATAGTGGGGGTTCAAGGAATTAGCCTAACCAGGAGAGAATTGTTGAAGCCAACCCATCCTTTGAGATGTCTGGTAAGAAAACCCAGCCTAAAAAACCCCAGCTAGCTAAAGCTAACCCTAAGACCTACCCCGGCTTCTTTGTTCCCCTAAAGAATCCTTTTCTCAAGGGCTCCCCTACCAATAAGTTGGTTTCGTACTCTGCAAACTCTTTGGAAGACAAAGCCGAAAACCCTGAAGCTAGTAGAAATCTTGTACCCTCCCCTCCTGGCTCTTTCAGATTTGAAGGTACTAGATTTCCTAGCTCCCCCAACCCAGGTGATGTTAACTTCATATTAGACCGGGTTCAGTCTGGTGACATTCTTGCTTCTGTAAGAAATAGTATTAATGACATTTTTAGGGTTTTGAAATGGGCCTATCAAGAAATTAATGATCTTAATAAAATAAATAGGGCTTTGTATAGTAATTCGGAGGAGCTGGAACTAAAGTTGGATGCTCTCAGCAATGAAGAAGGGAAACAAAAAAACAACATTGGAAAGGAAGGAGGTGACATTGAGGATAAGTACAAGTGTCTAGAAGGTGAAATGGTTAAAATTAAAAATAACATGAAAACTATTGTGGAACAAAACCATAAAATGGCTAGGCATAATGCCATTATTATCAATGTTATGTTTGAAAAACTGGAAAAAACACAATAGGGTTCACTGGTGGTTGATCTAGAAGAGAACAAGGAAAGCAAGAATGAAGAACAAGGTATTTTGAAAAGGATCCACACTAATCTTAAAAGGAAAGCGCCTCCCACTACCTAGATGGTTCATATCTTAAAGATGGGGGTTCAAGATATGAACGAGTTGGTGTTAGGGTTAGAGATGGCAAATATCTAACAATTAAATGCAGATTTAATTAATAAATAGAGAAACTAAAACACATAGAGAATAAATCATAACACAAAGAATTTAATGTGGTTCACCCAATCCGGGCTACATCCACCAAACCGCAGCAATCCAATACTTTTATTATCCAGTGCAAAACTTATTACAATCTTGCGAATAATGGCATTTTTCATCATACTGTAATACCCATCCAAACCCCTTTTTAACAAGCTTATAAGCTTCTAGATTTTGGGTTCTACAAAATTGAATTTTTCTTTTTTTCGTTGATTTTTCCTTTTTCGGTGATGACGCGAAAAAGTAGGAGGAAAATTTATCTTAGAGGCTGCTACCCCCCGAACCCCCACCCAGGGCCCGGCCCGACCCTAGAACCTGGCAAGGATATGTGCCAAGGTGTATAGTATACCATGGGCTATACATTATAGCATGATCAGTCACCACATACCAACAATCTCCCACTTGGAGACTGATCAGGCTCCACACCAACACAATTTCCCACTTGGAGACTGATCGTGGATGACACTGCTGCAATTATAGCTCCCACTGGAAATAAGTACCTTGGACCCTACTACTCTGTTATACTTGAATTCAACCTTGAAGGCCAATCGAAGCTGAAGAGGAGCTCAACTTCTCCATTGTCACCACCTTCATAAACATATATGCTGGATTGACATCTCTATGTATCTTGTCCAGATTGACCTGTCCATCCTCCAACACCAACCAAATGAAATGATATCTCAACTATATGTGTTTTGTTTTAGAATGCAAGGAAGAATATTTTGCAAGATATATAGCACTTTGGCTGTCTGTAAACAAGTAATTTCCAACCTATTGTTTAGCCAACTCATCCATGAAAAGTTGCAGCCATATCATCTCCTTTGCCGCCTCTATTGCAGCAACATACTCTACCTCTGTGGTGGATAAAACAACCACCTCTTACAATCGAGAAATCCAACTCACTACTGTCCCACCAACTGTAAATACATAACATGTGGTATTCTGCTTAGTATCTATATCCCCTGCCAAATCTGAGTCAACATAGCCTTTTAAATCAGTATTAGAGCCCCCAAAACATAAACAATTATTGGATGTACCTCTCAAGTACCTGAGAATCTATTTTACCGCATTCCAATGCTCAACTTCAGGATGACTCAAATACCTGTTAACAAATCCTACAATGTGTGTAATATCCGGTCTCATGCATACCATGGTATACATTAAACTTCCTACAGTTGAAGTATATGGTACCTTGGACATTTTTTCTTCCTCTTCTTGTGTCTTTGGACACATATCCTTAGTCAATTTAACATGACTAGGCAAAGGTGTGCTGACAACTTTTGCATTCTCCATATGAAATCTCTACAACACCTTTTCAACATAATTAGCCTGAGATAAAAATAATTTTTGTTTTTCCTATCTCTACAAATTTTCATACCAAGGATTTGTTTTGCTGCCCCCAAATCCTTCATAGCAAAATATTTTGCTAACTGTTGTTTTAGCTCACTTATGTGATCCATGTTAGACTCAGCTACAAGCATGTCATCAACATATAAACACAAAATAATATAGCCGTCATTATCCAACCTCTTAAAATAAACATAGTGGTCAGAATTACACCTATTGTAGCCTTGCTCATCTATAAAATTGTCAAATTTTAAGTACCATTTCCGACGTGCTTGCTTCAAGCCATATAAAATTTTATTCAATCTGCAACTAGTTTCTCCTTACCTTTGACCTAAAATCCTTGTGGTTGTTCCATATATATTTCCTCTTCCAAATCACCATGGAGAAAGGCTATTTTAACATCAAGCTATTCTAAATGCAAATCTTCAGTAGCCACAATACTTAAAACAATACGAATAGAAGTCATTTTTACAATAGGAGAAAAAATCTCATCAAAATCAATACCCTTTTTCTATGCAAATCGTTTTACAACTAATCTGGCTTTAAATCTTTTCTTACCTACATCCTCCTCTTTCAGCCTATAAACCCATTTGTTTGGTAAAGCCTTTATACCTGCAGGCAACTTGCATAATTCCCAAGTCTGGTTTTTCAGCAAGGAGTCCATTTCTTCTTCCATTCCATGCTCCCACTGAACCTTGGTATCCACCTGCATAGCTTCATCATAATATTCTAGTTCACTAGCATCAGTTAACAAAATAGTATACAAAGAGGGAGATAATCTTTCTAGAGGTCTACTTATCCTTGAAGATCGTCTAACAGGAGTTTGTGGTATTTGTTGTTGTTGTTGTTGTTGTTGTTGTTTCCCAGCATGAGGAACCACTGAAACATCATTGTTTGGAATATCATCCAACACTGCATAATCATTTTCTTTCTTCTCATGCTGCAGCAACAGATCTTTGTACAATACTTTCTCATTGAATATGACATCCTTGCTTCTCACAATTTTCTGATTTTCAAAATCTCAAAGCCTATAACCAAATTCATCGATGCCATATCCAAAAAATACACATTTCTTTGATTTTGCATCAAGCTTGGTTCTATTTTTAGAATCTACATGTGCAAATGCTTCACAATCGAAGGTTTTGAGAAAAGAGTAACTCACCTTGTTACCTTTCCATGCTTCCTCTGGAATACCACAACCCAAAGGATTAGAGGGACCTCTATTAATTAAATAAACAACAGTGTTTATAGTCTCTACCCACATTTTTAAAGGCAACCCAACATGCAATCTCATGGTCTGTGCATACTCCATTATTGTTCTATTCATGCGCTCAGCCACTCCATTTTCCTGTGGAGTTCTTGGAACCATCTTCTGCCTACGAATACCATTAGAGGAACAATAATCTTCAAACTCTTTACTGCAATACTCACCACCATTATTAGATCTGAGACATTTTATCCTTTTACCCGTCTCATTTTCAACCAAGCTTCTCCATTTTTTAAAATTTTCAAATACATCAGATTTCTTCCTAAGGAAATAAATCCATACCTTCCTAGTTGCATCATCAATGAATGTAACATAATACAGAGATCCACTGAGAGAAGATACTTGAGCTGGTCCCCATACATCCGTATGCACAAGCTCCAATTTCTCATCTTTCTTTTGCTTCCCATCCTTGAGAAAACTTCCTATCTTTTATTTTCCATACACACAACTTTTATAGAAATCCATATTAACACATTTTAGACCTAGTAAAATATTATTTGAATGAAGTACTTTCATACCTTTGGCACTCATATGCCCAAGTCTATTATGCCACAATGTTGATTCAGAGTCCACAACAACTGTATGATCTTCTACCTGCTGAACTGCAGCAACTGTTCCTGAACATTGACTTTTTCCCATAACAATTAAAGTAGAAGGAATAGTATGACCTATACAAAGATATAAGGTGCCTACTTTCACACCTTTTGCTACCACTAAGGCACCTTTTGTGAGCTTCCAATTTTTATCACTAAATGTAACAACACAACCTTCATCATCTAGTTGCACTGCTGAAATTAATTTTTTTTTAACTTTGGAACGTGTCTCACCTCATGTAGTAGCCAATGATTCCCGTTCTGCAACTTAATCTTGATTCTTCCCTTTCCAACAATCTGACAGGGTTTGTTATCTCCTAAATAAACCAGCCCAAAATCCCCTTGGACATAATCAAGAAAATAACTTCTATGAGGGGTAGCATGAAATGAAGCCCCTGAATCTAACACCCAAGAATCATCAACATTATCAAGGGAAAGAATCAAAACATCCCCATCAGATTTATTACTTACCACATTTTCCTCTTTACTTCCTTCATTTTTGTCTCCTTTATTTTTCTGAGACCAACAATCTTTCTTCAAATGACCCGACTTACCACATTACCAGCAATCCTTCTTGTCTCTAGATTGGGACCTTCTATCCTTTGATTTTCCTCATGACTTCCCATGATTTCTAGAATTGTTTCCTCTCTCCTTTGTTCTTCCCCTACTTTCTGTATTCAAAACACTGCCTAATGTGGATGTTCCACCCGAGCTTTTCCTACGAATTTCCTCGCTCAAAATAACACCAACAACATCATCAAATTTCAATGTATTCAAACTAGAAACAAAATTGCTAATAGCCATTACCAAGCTATTCCAGCTTTCAGGCAAAAAACACATAATCAAAAGAGCCATAACTTCTTCATCAAAGTTTACTTTTACAGAAGTTAATTGACTGGTGACCATATTAAACTCATTTAAATGATCAGTAACTGACCCACCTTCTACCATTTTCATATTAAATAAACGCTTTATAAGAAATACCTTATTCGAAGCGGAAGGCTTTTCATATAACTTCACCAGGGTTTCCATCAACTCTTGAGTTGTCTTTGCTTTTGTAATATTGAATGCCACCGATTGTGCCAGGCATAAATGAATACTGCCAAGAGCCTTTCTATCCAAAATCTCCCAGTCCTCATCTAACATTGTTTGGGGTTTCTTGGTTTTCCCTTCCAATGGCCATCATAAATCCTTTTGATATAGATAGTCCTCCATCTGCATCTTCCATAACTAATAGTTCTACCCATTAAACTTCTAAACCTTCTTACCCTTGTCTGCCATTGCTCCCACTCAACCGTGAGAGTCTCACGCAGCCATGAGACCTTCCTACAGATGATAATCGAAACACAACCCGCTCTAATACCACTTGTTAGGGTTAGAGATGGCAGATATCTAACAATTAAATGAAAATTTAATTAATAAACAGAGAAACTAAATCACATAGAGAATAAATCATAACACAAAGAATTTAACATGGTTCACCCAATTCAGGCTACATCCACCAAACCGTAGCCATCTAATACTTTTATTATCCAGTGCAAAACTTATTACAATCTTGCGAATAATGGCATTTTTTTATCATACTGTAATACCCATTCGAACCCCTTTTTAACAAGCTTAGAAGCTTCCAGATTTTGGGTTCTACAAAATTGGATTTTTTTTTTCGTTGATTTTTCCCTTTTTCAGTGATGACGCGAAAAAGGAGGAAAATTTATCTCGGGGGCTGCTGCCCCTAAACCTTGGCCCAGGACCTCAGAAAGGATACGTGTCAGGGTGTACAGTATACCATGGGCTATATAGTATAGCATGATCAGTCACCACATACCAATAGTTGGAAGCTGAGATTGCGGATTTATTAAAGACCCTTTCAAAAACATTATTACCATACATATTGTTATCAACTAATTGAATAAGGTACATGTAAAAACTTATCACATTAAAGAAAAAGGAACCTTACTCTAATAAGAATTTCTTTTATATCATAATGTACTCATAGTAAAAATTGTTCATATTTATTGAAGTGGAATAGTTTCATTTTAGTAATTACATAAATTTACTATCACTTTTCACGAATACATATATATCATTAAGAGTTCCACAATAACCCTACATGTTGAAAGTTAAGTTGATGTTAGTATTACAAAGATGAGAAAAGGAACAACCATAACAAGAGCTGCAAGGTACTCAAGTTCTTACCAAGACAACAAGGAAAGTTTTTTTTGGCAATAGCCTTGTGTTTTGTTTTTATTTTTTTGTAAACATGATGGAATAGTAAGGCTTTTTCAGCCAAGGGCTAAAAAATGGATGATTATTACCACTATAACTTTGTGAATTTTGTTAGTGGAGCAATAGTTTTGATGGAGCTCTCATCGGGTGCTACTATAGTTTGAAATTTTCACAAGGTGGGAATTCTCTGTTTGCAGATTTGTGGTAATGGCAGTAGGTGCATTGATGGTCTAGAGGTGTTAGCTATGTGTCCAACTGATGGAAAGGCTGATGGGACTTTATTGCTTGTTCTTCTAGTCTCTCTAATCATTATAGCCATCGATTCATGGTTTGAACAAGTGGGGGCCCCAAAGGACTCTGTTAGGGCCCCCAAAAGACTCTGTTAGTGGGGCTTTGTCATCAGGTATTGGGCCTGAGATTCCTACTGATGCTTTTCAGAAGTGTGTAGAAGTATTTTCCAATGAAAATCGATGGGTCAACCTCTTCGGTTCCAAACCAAAAGGTAAGATTTCTTCCCCTTCAGTTGACTTCATTGCCAATCTTGTTTCTAGTGAATACTCTGTCTCTATTTCTGACTGTATTATTGAGAAGAATTTGGAGTCAATGGGCCTTTCTCTTGTGGGGAATTTTTTGGGACCTCGCTCACAGATTGAGCTAGTTTGTAAGCTTGCTTTAAATTGATGGAGGTTGAAGGGGTAGGTGGAAGTTGTAGTGATGGTAAAGGGGTTTTTCTCCTTCTCCTTTTCTTGTGAGGAAGAACTATTTTGTGTCCTTTCTAGGGGCTCTTGGCTAGTTGGAAAATCAATGTTGGTTTTGAAAAATGAGAGCCTAATTTTTCCCGTAGCTCATGTTCTTTTTCTTCAGCTCTAGTCTATGTTCGGTTACCTAAGCTTCTTTTGGATTTTTGGGATGAACAAGTATTTAAGGGTATTGCTAGTAGCTTTGGGAAAATGCTCTCCATTGATCAAATGACTACTTCCAAGAAGAGATTGGTGTATACCTATTTTTATGCTATTATTCATCAATCTATAGATTTTCTTATGGTGTTTAAGATCAACTCGAAGCTGGGAATGTGGAATCAAAGGATTGAATATGAATTTGTCCCTTTTGCTTGCTTTCATTGTAAAAAAGTGGAGCATTGGGCTAAGAAATGTTTTTTGAAACCTCCCAAGCCCCTAATTAATCCTCCTTGACCTCCTCACAAGGAGTAGAAGGAAAATGAGAGAAGTTCAGTGGCTTCATCTTATGGGACTTAGGTGGTCAATGTTTTTGATTTAGAGGTAAGTGTGCTAGCTGTGAAACCTGTAGTTTTGGTAGTGGTGCTTAGGACAATTGGGACACCATTCCTACAGAAGAAGAATATACAAATTATTAGTAACGTAGTTGTTCTTGAAGAGCAGATTGATCAAATGGTTGTCTCTGAGAATTAGAATGGAGGTCAGGATATTTTTGAGGATCCAGCTGTGGAGCCTTCTTATATAGGTCATCCCATCTATGGTGGTCAAATTGAGGCTAAGGGGTTACCTTAGTCAAGTGTGGAGGATACTACTGTCTCCTCCCATCTTCCTCTGGATATCATAGGGGTGGAGGATAATGCCTACCATGGAGAAAGTTCTCACCTCTTTTATCATTGGTGTTGATAATAAGTCCTCTATTTTTGAATCAGGTGAGGATGGGTAACCTCCTTTTACATTGATTAAATCAAGAATCAGGAGAAATCATGTTTGTCCTTCAAGGGTTTCCACAAGAAACCTCCAAAGTATGGTCTGTGGGTTGGAACCTAGGGGTAGAGGTAGGCCCACATTATAGCAAAATAGGGAAAAAGAAAGCAAGATTGATATTGCGAAAGGGTCTCAAAAGAAATTTGAGATGTTATTAAAGAGAACACCTCAGAAATCTTCATGAATACTTTATATTGGAACATAAGAGGGTTGAATAACCCTCACATGTAGGATCTCTTTGCCAATTTGGTGAGATATCGTTGTCTGGATGTTTTCATTATTCAAGAAACCAAAGTGTGCTTTGATAAGGTGTGCAAATTCAAAATTGTTTGTTTAAAGATTTTGGTTTTCACAACTTTGATTTTGATGGTGCATCTAGGGGTGTTGCTAATTTCTAGAATCCAAATATGGTGAAAGGTGTTGTTGTGTTTGGGGAATTTAACCATATAGCTATGTCATTTCAAAATGTTTGGGATAATTTTTCATGGATCCTTTCCAAAATTTATGCTTCTAATTTGAAATTTTCCAGAAAAAGATTTTTAGAAATTTTGAATGGTTTTAAATCGCATTTCCAAGAATCCAGCTAGTTGGTTATGACAGATTTTAACACCCTAGTCAATGAAGCGGAAAAGAAAGGGGGTTCCCAAGCTGCTGCTGATAGTAGATTTGATATTATGAGCTTTATTAATAATACGCTCTGATTGATTTTAATCTTTGTGGGGTGTCTTACACTTGGTCCAATAGGAGAATTGGTGATGTCCTTATCCAAGTAAAGATAGATTGGGCAGTAATTTCTCTGGACTAGCTCCTCTCCTATGCTTGTTCTCTTTTTTCTCTTAATAGGCTGTGATCTGATCACTTTCTGATTTCTTTGTTGGTGGACCTATTTGGGAGATAGAAATCATTTCCTTTCACATTAAAAGAAAAGGAACTTAGTAAAATATGCCAGTGTATGCTATGAGTATTTTTCAAATTTTGAGGAAGTTCTGGGAGAAGATTGAGAGTATTCAAAAGCAATTTTTATGGTCTAGAGTGGAAGATAGATGAAGAATGCATATTGTCTCTTGGGAGGAATTATGTAGATCTAAAAATCAGGGTGGTTTGGGGTTGAGAGGAATTAAAGAGTTTAATTTAGCCCTCTTGGTGAAATAAGTTTGGAACCTTGTTCTTGGAAGTAAGGAGTGGGCTACGATCTTTGGGAATAAATATCTTCATGGCATTGATAGATTCAATTTTTTTTGTGAATGGTTTCTCCCCCCTTTTGGGTCTACTCTTCAGAATGTTTGGATCAAAGCTAGAGTCATTGTCTTCTGGTTTGAGATGGTCCTTGTGGAATGGTCACTTTATCCTTTTTTGGGATGACTGGTGGACTAGTCATAGACTTCTCAAGGATGAGATATGGGCTGCCCTATTCTTGAATCTTTGTGTTCATTCTTTTGGACTTTTTATTGTAGATTATATTGCTAATGGTAAATGGAAGAGGATTCATGAAGTCCATAGGGAACTTGAGCCAATATTTTCCTATTTATATTTGATTCATTTGTTGGCCTCATCTCAATGTGATAGGTAGGGCTATAGTTTGACTTCACATGGTTCCTTCTCAGTGGCATTTGTGTTCTATCAGTAGATGAATCTTGCTCACTTGCCTCCTTTTTGGGTAAAGCTTTGACTTCCAAAGCTAATTCTGAAAGTGAATATCCTATTTCGGTTGCTCTCCCAAGATAAAATCTTGACTATAAATAAGCTATGGAAAAGGGGCTTTTGATGCCAAATAGATGTTACATGTGTGAGGAAGCTATGAAAGGTTCTTATCACATAATTGTTGGGTATAGTTTTGTTGTGGATGTTTGGGCTCGTGTGATGTACCTTTAGAATCTTCATTGGGTCTTTCTAAGGTCTTTGGGTGATCTATGGTCTTAATGGTCTCCCCCCCACATCTAACCCCTTGTTGGTTATGCTTTGGTCTCTTATTGTCCCTCATGTGGCATGGGGCTTATGAAGGGAAAGGAATAAAAAATATTCCAAGATACATCTATTCCTCCTTTGAGATTGGCCTTCAAGATTTGTACAACCATCAAGGAAAAATTTATATCTGAAATGGTTATGTCCAAGAACTTTACCCCTAAAGTGTTTTTTCAAATTATGATCACTATGTGGATGATTGGTGGAATCTGAATGTTGACACATAGAACCATTTGAAGAAGGATAAATCTTCAAGAGAGGATGTGAGGTGGAAAGCTTCAGTGCAAAACTTCTATAAGGTGAATTTTCATGGTGTTGCTAAAGGTAATATGGGACCTACTAGTTGTGGGGGAGTGTTACATGATTCACATGTTTAACTTGTTTCTAGTGTGGCACTCCCTTTGGAAACCCGAACAAACCACTATCCAGAAGCTTTGTTAGCCTACCATGGATTAAAATTAGCACAAGAAAAGAGGATTAGAATATTTTTTTTGGAAAGGGACTCCTTGAATGTGATTAATTTTTTGAAGAGATCTTTCCCTCCCTCCTAGACTATAGAACATTTAATTTTGGACTCCATAGCTATCTTAGATAACTTTGAAGATTTCTATCTTTCTCATGTCTTTAGAGAGGCTAATATTTTAGCTAGTTGCCTTTCTAGTATGGGGTTGATTGCTCCTAGGAGTTGGGACTCTAACAATGTCCTACCCATTGAAATTAAAACCATTGCAAATGATCAAAAAAGTTCACATGTTTCAAACGATGGCTGGAGGGATTTCATAGAAATAAATGCATATTTATTTTGAAAAGACATATGTGTTCCCCTATTCACTTGGATTTTCGTGGCAAAGATATGGGAAATAACTAGAGGCTTACTTCTATGATGTCAACTAGTACGATACACTTTGGTGGTACTTTGTATCTTCTTATGCTATGCTGCTCCCATTTTTTCTAACAAATTTCTTTTTTGGGGAAGTAGCTCTAGTTTCCTGTGGATATTTTAGAATGGGTGGTGATAGATGTAGAATTGAACATGTAACCTGTGATGAAACAAAGGTGAGTAGCTTAGTTTGGAAGATTCTGGAGAGGGGAGGAATTATGCCTTATATATTGAAACTCTATGGCTTCAATTCCCAAGTGTAATAGGAGTTTGTGAATTGTTGGAAGAATATGGTTATTCAAATCTTTGGAGTGAAAGTCAACATTACTAAGGATTTGGTAATGGAGGTGTTTGGTCTTCCACAAAAGGTAGAAATATCTATAGGGAAAGGTCAGACACAAAATCTACTATTGATAATTTCTTGAAAGGAAATGAGAGGTTGAATCTTAAGAAGATGGGAGGTAGAGGTTATGGCAGATTATCAATGAAACCCATTTGAAGGTTGGTGGCTATGGCTATGATAAGGTACTTCATGTTGGATGGTAGGTTTCTATGAAATTTGTGGATTCCATTTTATGCTTCTGAGTCATTTTAGACATAATAAGGTTTTTTCTTTCCGCTATTATCTGCTACTATCTCTAGAAAATGGTATTCTAGACTATTGCAAGAATTTGAGAAAACCCTATTTTCTTGAGGGGTTCATTCTCTTGATAATTGAGCATATCAAGGCCAATTACATAATTGAGACTCCTAAATTACATAAAGGGTGTAAGGTCAAAGAAACCCTCTCTGATCTTGATACAAGGGATGATTTGGAGAGTGATGAAGGGGAGGATGTTAGGTCAGACTCCTTTGAGGACCCCCGAGATGATCTTGCTAAATCCTCTAGGAAAATGACCAATAAAGAGGAACCCTCTTCTTGGTTATAGGGCTCTTATACTGATTTGGATTGGGAAGGGGAAGGTAAAGGCTCTTCAAAAATGAAAAAATCATGTGTGAAGAAGGAAGAGTCTCCTCCTCTGATTGGTGTTAAATGTATTAATTTGGAGAGAGAAGGAGAAGGTAAAGGCTCTTCGAAAAAGAAAAAAGAGTGCAAAAAAGAAGACTCTCCTCCTCCAATTGGTGTTAAAAGAAGAATTTAGTTATGGGATAGTGGAATGAGGAAGGTAGGGAAGAATTTTGTTGAAAAAGGTGCCATTGCCTTGGGTAAGGGGAAGGAAAATATTGGCGAGGCTATGGAGGAGCTGTTGGGAGTCCTAAAGAACATTCTTGAGGAGTTGACACAAAGGAAAGACAACAAAGATATCAGTCCTGATAAGGTGATTGATCTGGAAGTTGAGTCTTTGGACTTTGGTAAAGAGAAGATGGTCACCTTAGATGGTAAGTTTCATACTCTTTCTAAAGCTCTTTAGTTGATGGATGGTAATGATGTTGTTCGCCTTGCGAGAGAGGGGACTAGTAATATTTTCTTGCTACTTAAGTCGCTTCTAAATGAAGTTAAGAAACTTCATATGAAGATTGATTTTGTGGCTCAATTTAAAGTATCGCTCACATATATTGACAATTTGGAATTGTTAGTTGTCAAAAAGGTCAAAGTATTGTGTGGTATCCTCAATAGATTTGTGAATGATGCTGAAAAGTTAAAAGTTGATGATGAGTCCAGATTGGTAGCTCTTGAACAAAAAGTCTTGAAGATTCTTGAAGATTTTTCTACCCTAGTTACTATGATCTTTGTGTCAATACAAAATAGTGTGGAGGGATTAATTGTGCTAAACAAAAATCCAAAAAATGGACTGGTAAGCAACTACTCGAGGGGAAGGAGATGTTGATCCTAGAGGATGTAGGCTTATTGGGTAAATATAAGACTAGTGAGGAGGATGGTCCTTATATTCAGTCTAGGAGTATAACAAAGAAAGGTGGAATGATTTCTACCAAATAGCTTAACAATGTGGTTAAGATGCATGAGAAAGATATTTCTAGTGATGTAGAGACAAAAAGGATCCTTAAGAGTTTACAGTAGTAGTTGTCTCTCGTTTTTGTCTCTTACTTCCTAATTATCTATTGCTAGTTTAGCTTATGGTTGGATTTTTTCTTGGGGGATGCTTGGTTTCAATGCTTTTCTTTAATTAGAAGCCTACTCCTTTAGTACAAGGTTTCAAGACCCGTTCAAAAAAAAATTTCCTAATCAAAAACTTTGTGAGTTTGGTTTTGTTGAACCTCAGTAATGTTACAAACATTTCCTTACATGATAGTATAGATCACCATTTTTCTTATTAGTGCGTGCGTAAGATTTAAAATGGTAGTAACAAAATAAGTAATTGAGACCATGCAATAGGTAATAGAGATAGCCATCAGTAGTGTGTCCCACTTTTTTTCCAAAGTGGAACATTGAAATTAGCACTTTTAGATAGATTTTCACCTTTTATCACTTATAGAAACTAAACCATTAGGAATTTGAAAATGACATAAACTAGTGAATTTTCAAATTCTTTATTTAGATTGTAAATATATTTAAAAATAAAAAATAAAATGAAGATTTTTGATTTTTTATGTAATATTTAAAAGCGTATTTTTTATAGCTAATAAAAAATTTCAGAAGTCACATTTATTTGATAACCATGTCACCAAAAAATGTATACTTGGACATTTTTATGCTCATTTGAGTCTTTCTTATGGACTTTGGCTTGATTTTTCCTAGATTTAATGTTGTAATGTGGTCAACACATTCACATTAGGTCTTGGACCCTTGTGAATCATAAGAAATCTTGGATGCATTGTAAAAGTGTTGTGAAGTGTTATAACCCACTTTCACACTTTTCTAGGACCCTTTCATTCTAATTCACTTAAATAACCTCTTTTTATCACTTACCAAGTCTTATTTCAAAGTTAAATTGTAAAGAGTTATAAAAAAATCACACTTTTCTAGGTTTGTCATCACTAATTCAACCCTTTCTTATGTTTAAATGACCCCTTAATGCACTTTCCGACCCTACTTAAGTGTGTTTTGGAGAATAATCTCGTTAAACATCATTAAATATACTTTAATTCTTGACAACCAGTAAAATTGCCTTGGTGGGACCAGGTCGTCACCTGGGGTGACTTAGTCCCACTGAGCACAAAAATCAAAATTATTTTAATTTTTTGGTGGGATTTTATTGTCTTAACCTTAAGGTTAGCCTATGATGTGTTATTTTTGGGAAATATTGTAAAATCAAGTATAAATAAAGGGTTTTCCTCTCATCTTCACCCCCATTAGTCTAATACATTCATCAACACATTAGCATACATTTATTCATAATTCTCAAGAATTCTAAGCATTATCAAGCTTCCATTGGATCATCTTCTTGCATATCTTCAAATTTCTACATCAAGGGTTTACTGAGTTTTGACATTGCATGTTGTTCATTCATCATTCTCTTTCTATTTCATTTCATTTTCAAGGGTTTAATTACCAAATCGAGGTTTGACCAAGGAAAACCCCTATTCTCTAACCCTTAACCCTTTTTCCCCTCTTTGCATGTGTGTTTTGTAGGTCTTGTACACAGATTTATCAAAGAGAAAGGTGTTAAAAGGTGTTGTCAATCCACCAAAGTCATTCAAGTTAACAAAGCCCCCCAATGGAAGCTTAGAGATCTCTTTTAGCTTGATTTTTACAAAATCAAAACCAGACACCTCTCAGGAAGAGAAATGCAAACCGAGAGCTACAGGTTCTTGTCCCAAAATTTTTCAAAGTTGAAGGTGGACTAAGTCACCATTAGTGGCGAATTAGTCCCACTTCCAGGCCTAAAAAGTGATTTCTACATTTCTGGATACCCATTTAGTTGAAACCTATTCTAGAAGAATTTCCCTAAAATAGGACTAAGTCGACCAACTTGGCGTAAGTGTCCTAGTTGGCTTCAACAACAAATTCTATAGGATTCCATAGCCTCTCTGCATCATATTCCAATTTTTAGGTGCACTTCTCTAGTCTCTTCCATTTTTGTTATTATTTGTTAGCATTCTTAGGTCATTCTTGCATATCATAATGTGTTTTCAAACAACTTGCATTTGTTAGGTTTTTCATTAATAATCAATATATTTTACCAATTTATTGCATTTAGATCATTTCATTTAGACATATTTCATCCATTCTTGCATAGTTTTGAGTGGGGACATTGCGTATTTTGGCCCATCTCTCTCCTTTTAGGTGAAAAATCGTAGAAGTGTTAGAGAACCTTGGATGCCAAAATCGGTGTCCACATTTTTTTGAACCTGACTTTAGAACATTTTACTTCTAATTTCTAGTGCATTTTCATCCTAGGAATAGCTTGTATCAACATTGCATTAGGTTTTGCATTGTTTAATTACATCCTAGGGTTTTAAAAATTGCATTAGTGAAAATATCATATAGCTTACATTTTTGCATTGCATTTCATTAACAATTGAAAAAAATTTGCATTTTCATATTATACCTACATCTGAAAACTTAAAAATCATAAATTTTCTTTTAAAAATTCTAAAAAATCTCAAAAAAATCACAACTGAGACTAATTCGCTACACTGGGTGACTTAGTCCTCTTGCATATTTTGCATTATAATTTGTAGTATCTTTTGAGCATTTTTTGCATTTTTGTTTTCTGTTATTACATTTCTATTATAGTTTCTAGAACTATAGTTATCAACATTTTATTGCTCTTAGTTTACATTGCATTTACATTCACTCGCACCTAGAAACCTTTGCATGAGTGTTTGGTGTCCTATTGCTAATACCTTAGTGAGAAGAAGTTCAAGACTCATGTTATCCCATAATAATACACTCATTGTGGATCTTGGGTTATCTAAAGCTTCCACTCCTAGTATTGCAACTAGTACACTAGGCATGGATCCTACCTTTAAAAACTCTTTTCCTTCCAACAACATGCAAGTTGACACACAAAACAATCACATCCCACAAGACAAAATCGTTAGCATTCATGAGGACTTAACCCATCTTCAACATCAAGTATGTCTTGAAAAAATTTCAACCACTTCCATTTTGACCATATAAAACATCCATCACATGCTTGAAAGTGAAGAAGGCTTGGACATTATGAAAAAAATAGTTGAGATATACCAGAAACATGTTCCTTCCACCTCTAGTGTTTCTCAACCAACAAGCACTATGGTTAGCCAAGGAGGACCTCACACTCCTCCACCTTCAACAGTAGCATCCATACCTACCTATACCACTCCTCAAGTCACAACAACAATGCAACAAGTTAGTAATTTGATTCCTTCCTCAACTATTCCTACTAGCATTCCTAATTCCTATGTGGCATTGCATGTTCTATCCTCTTCCACCATACCATCTATAAGTATTCCTTTCACTTTCCCTACCACTACATACACTCCATCACCACTTTTACTTCCACCTCATACCAACTACACTAACCCTCTCATAACACAACTTTTTCAAACCATATCCTCCATGCAAAAACAAATATCCACCATAAACCAAAATTATAATGGACCACCTGCCTATTATGTTCAAAGCAGCCCACTATCTTTGGAAATATTGTAAACCCCAATGCCACAAGGAATAAAGATGCCTAGATTTGAGAAATATGGAGAGAAAGGAGATCCTTCTAGCCATGCTAATGGTTACACTGCCTCATGTAGTGACTTTTTCCTTGATGATAAACTATTAGGAAAACCATTTCCTAGGAATCGAAAAGACACTACCTTGGAATGGTTCTCCTCCTTACTGAACAATTCAATTCATTCATTCAATGAACTAGTTGATGCATTTATAAATCATTTCCAAGTGCATATGAATCCAAAGAAGACCTTGGCCGATTTGATGAGATGCAAGCAACATGAAGAAGAAAAGATAACTGATTTTATCTCACTCTATCAATCACTTTACTCTCAAATTGATGTTAAGATTCTTGATCTACATCTTCAAAAGATGTTTATAGAAAACTTACAAACGAAACTTCAGGACAAACTCACCATAATGAAATTTCCCTCCTTTATGCACTTGTGTACTACCCTTTGCGATTATCAAAATTCAGTTAGTAGTCATGATGCAAATTCCACTTCTAGCTAACCTTAGAAATTTGACCATGTCAATCCAAAAAGTTCACAACCATTTAGAAAGAAAGAAAAAGGGTTCTTACAGTTCAATCCCCCTCAACAACCAACTCAACCTGTCAACAACCAAGTAGAAACTGTTAAAACTATGATACCTTATAGTTATGGAGATCTGAAAAGATAGTTTAAACCTTTACTAGACACCCTTCATAACACAATGTCCTAAATTTTACACCAACAAATGATTACTTTACCTATTGTTAAAGCACCCTGTTAACTCTCAAAAATGCAGTCAAAATACCTCAAGAGGTTGCCAATCACTTGATATGTTTCAGGGTAATAGATAAAGCCAAAAGATTTAGACCTTCTACTCTTCAGGTGCTATAAGACCTAGGTGGGTGTACCTATAACAATGAAGCAGAATTCACCAATGTTTATTTCCTGATGCAATTTACCCACACTAGCCAATAGGAGTGGATAAATGAGTTTTAATTTGGTATAAATTGTATAAGAAATATCAAAGCTAAAATCTAATGTGTTCACATGACAAAATGAATGAAATTAAATAGTAGAATAGTAGAGACTAGTGCCTTATTGGGTGTACGGAGTCAAATGACAATGTGAAAGGAGTAACTTCTTTCTGGTAGAAACTCAAATTGTTTGGCATATAGGTTTAAGTTTATAAATGGTATAAACATGTAGGAATGTGATTACCAAGTTCTTCTTAATGATCCAAATGAGATTAACTAATTACTATGATTGAATAAAATGATTTAATCTCTCCTTTAAAGAACCAATTAATCCAACCATACAAATACAACAAGTGTGCACTGATAAATATACTTGATATATTAGTTTAAATAATTAGAAAACATCAACCTTGGAGACAACTTTAACAATACTTTTAATTAACACAACAAACAATTGATACCAGAAAAATGTCACCACATCAAATGAACTCAATTGAAATCTCCATTATTTCAAACATGCATCATAGTCTCAAACAAAGACATTTTGTATCCTACTATATTTTTTATTTCCTTTCTGCTCTATCTCTCATTCACTATAAAAAATTGGTATTTATACATTGGCCAAATCAAAAGTTGCATCCATTTGTATTCAAAACTCGGCGATCTATTGTATTTAGGCTTTTTCAAATGTTCATCAGACACCCACGAAGACATCCTGTAGTTTCGCCAACGCCTTGAGTCTCTCTGATTACCACAAACTATATATTGCTTTGTTTTCCTGCAGTCCCACTGATACTTTGAGTCTTCTCCAAATTCAATAGATCATATGTCGCTATGGTGTCATGCAATCACACTGATCCTATAAGTCTCCTTGACACTCTAAGTCTTCAATCTTGAGTATCGTTGTGACTTTAGGGGTCGGAAAAAATTCCTCCAACTACTCAAGTTTTACCGAGATGTTTCCTTCAGTTTTCTTTTTGATCGCCGAAACAAAATGTTTCTCTTACTGATAAATCTATATTAGGTGTGACTTCCATATCTCTCTCTGATGATGCCAGTCTTGCCAATGAATCTTGTTATTGGCAAGACAATGAATATTTCCAAGTCCTATTACCTATATAATCTTGTCATAGTGACATTGAGAGTTGGCAAGACTTCCATGAACTCACCTGGGTGATACATCGTCAGAATCCACCTTCATTGTATCGACAAAACCAAATGAATGCTCCAGGACATTTCACCGATGACTTAGGTCTCACCGACAATCATTTTGTGCTTCATCGGTATAACACACATGTGCTTGTTATGACTTATATCGACGAACATTTTCTTGCTGATAGGATCCTCTAGTTGCTGTGACAATGAACTGCGTCCTATCGATATGTGTCTTCAGATGAAATTATATCGATATGACATTCCCAAACTCTTTCCAATAGACTGAAAAAAATATACGTTAGTATAAAATGCTTTATGGATCGAGGAGACCCTCACCATCTCTTGTCGATATGAATTATACATTGACATACTCAGGGTTAGATGAATTCTATGGGACCACATGACAGAATATGGGAAAAATTGCTATGAAGAGAGGATTCTTATGCTTATGGTATGGACTTCGTAGCAAACTTATGGGTATAGACAACAATAAAATTTTCAAAAGTTTACAATTCTAACACTAGCTTCGTCTAGGGATGAATGATTGTGAGATCATTGCAAGGATCCAGATATTTGGGTGAGCAGACCAAACTTTCAAGGTGATGGACCAATGAGCGGGATGGAATGAGTGGAAATGGAGATGAACATGACTCTATACTACTATACATGGAAAGATTTATTTTAAAAGAAGGAATTTCAGGATTGTCCATGTATTGGCAATTCCTGTTCCTTTTATTTCCTAGACTACTGTGCATGGAAAAGAAATTTTTTGAGAGGAATGTCAAGAGTTGTCCATGCACTGGCAACCCTTAATCCTCTATATTGCTCAAGAGAAAAAATGCTTCAAGAATTTCCCATGTATAGGAAACTCTTGTTCTTCATCAGTCATTTTTTGCAAATAATATGAATCTTCACCTTTTTTTCCAACAACAACAAAGGGTTCCAGACACAAAGCTTCAAATTCCCCATGTTTTCCCTTTTCCTGACACCTTGCATTCCACATTAGCACCAAATCATTTTCTTCAAATTTTCTATCTTTTGCCCTTTTATCAAATAAATACTTCATTTGTGCCTACAATTTCACATTCTGGTTTTGAGCTATTCTTCTTACTTCATCAAGCTCTGCCAATTGTTCCACTCTTTCCTCCATTGGTTCTGGAATATCTATATCTTCCTAAAGGATAAATTTGTAAACTGGTAACAAATTTTGTAAAGGAATCCTAGCTTGTGTTCCATACACCAATTCAAACGGGGATTTTCCAATTGCATTTTTCATAGTTATCCTATCAACCCATACAACCAACCTTAATTTTGAATCCCAAGCCTTCTTATTCCCACTTAGCATCCTCCTTATGATCTTCAAAAGACTTTTGTTGCTCGACTCTACTTGACCATTAGCTTGCGGATGCTAAGGAGCTGCATAAGAAACATTAATACCATATGTACTACAAAAATCTTTAAACTCATCAGATCTGAAACACATCCCATTATTT
Organism: Sequoia sempervirens; assembly: GCA_007258455.2. Taxonomy (NCBI): domain Eukaryota; kingdom Viridiplantae; phylum Streptophyta; class Pinopsida; order Cupressales; family Cupressaceae; genus Sequoia; species Sequoia sempervirens. The sequence goes on from VDFB02271358.1 coordinate 689,342,568, forward strand.
GTAATCAATCTTAATGGTGTACCAAATCTAGTAATAATGTTATCCATTAAAAAATTGATCACAACTTTACTTGTTGCTTGCTTGGTTGGGATTGCCTCTACCCATTTAGTGAAATAATCAATAGCAACCAGTATCCACTTATGTCCTCCACTTGAATTCTCCTATATCTCCCCAATAAAATCGATTCCCCACTGATGAAAAGGGGCTTCAAACTGCAAAGGTTTGAGTGGTAAAGCTCCCTGATACTTCATTTTCCCTGAGAACTTCTGACATGCTTCACATCTTCTTACATATGAAAAAGAATCATTAAATTTTTTTGGCAAGTAATAACCTGCCCTGAGAATCTTGTGTGTAGTTGTATTTGCAGAATAATGGCCTCCACAAACCCCTTGATGCATTTCTCTTATAACGTGCTTGGCCTGTGACTCATCTAGACATAGCAACGACATCTTGTCCCTATTTTTCCAAAGAAATCACCTTCCATGAACACATATTTAGATGCTTGCAACTTCAAGGTTCTTCTTTGATTATCACTTAATCCTTTAGGACACTTCATGTATCTGAGGTAATACATGATGTCTGTATACCAAAGAGTATGCTCAATACTTGCAACTGCATTTCCTTCATCTTCTACATTACAAATTTGATTTGATTGAATATTTGTTTTTGCCATTAACTTGGTCAAACCTTGACCTCTTACTAATTTGGTGATTTGTATTTCCATATCAAATTCTTGAATTTTGTTAATCCACCTGCATCTATTTCCAGTTACCTCTGACTATGTCAAAATATCTTTAACAACAACATGAGGGACATAAGCTATCACTTTGGGTCCAACAAGATATGGTCTAAAAGATTTTATAGATTTCACTAATGTAAACACTTGTTTCTCAGTGATATCGTACTTCAATTTTGACCCCTACAATGACTTGCTGAAAAAAGACATAGGCTGCTCATGACCTTCCTCATTCTTTTGTAACATGACAACATCTATAGTATGCAATGAAGCAAATGAAAATATTTGAAAGGGTTTTGAAAAATCTAGAGATTTAAGGACAAGGGCTTCCTTTATGGCCTTTTTGATTGATATAAAAGCTTCTAATGCTTCTGCAGTCCAATCTACCTTTTGTCCCTTCCTCAGCATCTTTGATATGGGCTTAACAATTTCAGCAAAATTAGACACAAATTTCCTAACAAAATTGATCTGTCCAAAAAATGATTGGATGGCCTTGACAGTTTTAGGAATAGGAATTTTATCTATGGCCTCAACCCTCTTAGGATCTATTCTAATCCCCTCCTTTGACACAATATGTCCTAAGAGTTTACCTTCTGTGACTGCAAAATGACATTTTTTAGGGTTCAGACTAATACCATATTCTAAAGCTTTAATAAATACCTTTTCCAAATGTTCTACATGATCTTCATTTATTTTTCAATAAGTAGTAAGGTCATCTTGATATGCCACCATGATAGCATTAATCAAGTCTGCAAATGCTACGTCCATAGCTCTTTGAAAGGTTGCACCTACATTTGTGAGACTGAATGGCATTCTCACATAAACATATGTTCCCCATGGGGTTGAAAAAGTTGTCTTGTACTCCTCAGATTCTTTGAATTTGACCTGGTTGTAACCAGAGAACCCATCCATCACAGATGAAAACTCACACCCAGTTACTTTATGTAGTACAACCTCCATATTAGGTAGAGGATAATTATCCTTGAGAGATGCCACATTTAGATTTCTGAAGTCCACACGTAATCTGATATCCCCATTTTTCTTCCTCACAGGAACTAGGTTCGAAACCCATGATGAATGCCTGATTGGTTTGATAATACCCCCATCTCTAAGCATTACCAATTCCTCCTACATTTTTGGTTCCAATGTTGGGTTGATAGGTCTTTTCCTTTTCCTAAATGGCTTTGCATCTAGCATCAATGGGATTTCATGTTGAAACAAATCCTCTCTATATGCTTTGAAATCTTCATAAGACCATGCAAACATATGTTTATATTTTGTCAATAATACAATCAACATTCTTCAAATTTTCAGGCTTATTTTCTTTCCAATGTATACTTTTTTTGGTGCTAGTTTAGTCCCTAAATTGACCTCTTAAATATCCTCTATCTTGACTGGTATCTGTTTCATGAGGGACTGATCATTTCCATCATATACCCTTTCTAATGCTGCTAGCCCTTTGGGAAGCTTATTAGTTTTAAGCTGTAAGACCTCTTTCCAAAATATTGTCTTCTTTACATCTACTTCTTAAACAAAGGCATTGAAATCAACTTATTGAGCTTCATATTGATCTATACAGTGAAGAAATTTCAATATGTCAGCATCATCATTAAAAACCTACCAACTGTATATATTATCAGGCATAGCAGGTCTTACTTTGAACTCAATTTGAGACACTCCAGCCAATGTGACGTCATCTCTTCTTAGTGCTACATTGGCTAAAAAGTCTTCCATTATGTTCTTTGACCTATCAATCCACTCAATAAAGAAAGCATAAAACAACTGAATTGTATCCCATACAACATTCCTGTATTGCTTCAGCCTTTTGTGTTTTACTACATATTTTGATTTAACTTGAGAAACAACTAGCTCAGAATCCCCTAGAATAGCTAGTAGCTTGATCTTATGTTTTACAACCATATTCAATCCTGCTAGCAAAGCTTCATATTTTGCTATATTGTTCATACATTCAAATGCTAGAAAAAATGAATATTTAAAAGTAACTCCTTCAGGGGAAACAAACACTATTCCTACTCCATTACCTTCTTGGCTGCAAGCTCCATCAAAGTACATTTTCCACATGCCATCACAATTTTTTGCAACATGTTTATCAATTGGATCACCATTGACTAACTCTGGCTAGGCTGGCTCTATCTTAAAACTTCCAAGATCCATATCACAAAAGCAATTGAATTGATCTTGAGGTACACAATCTACAATTGGGTTCATCCTTGGCTCCCTATATAGCTTAACTTCCTAGCCATTCACTGGAATTGTTGCATAAGAAAAATCAAATTGGACATTTCCCCGAAGAGCTGTTGTCCATTGTCTTGATAGAAGCATCCCGAACTAAGGAGGGGTATCGATTACAATTATATCTATATTGTAGGCCACCTGAGGATAAGTAGCTAGTTTTATTTCAACATCTTTCATAACACCTACTACTGGAATAGGCCGACTATCCATTGCATAACAATTCCCTTCATTAGTATCTAACCACATGCCTAGCTATTTCATAACTCCCACTGGCATGATATTGATAGCAGCACCAGAGTCTATCATTCAATTCCTCAACAATTTGTTGTTTATAAGCAGCATGGTGAAAAAAGGTTCAACTTGTGGGGAATTTACCAATACATCATTTAGACACACTTCTAGGACAATCATCTTCTCTTGCTTGTTAACTGTTTTAGTGGCCATTTGATTTTCAGAATTTGCAGTTTTCTCGTTTCCATTTGATATCAATTGTATCACACTATCTCAATATTCCTTAATTCTCATCATCTCAAGTAGTGGAACAAACATTTTTACTTGAGATAAAGCCTGAGAAAAGTTGAATGAAGAACCCTCTGCCTTAATCATTCTCTTTTTCTCTAATGTTTCCCCTTTGAATTCTTCCTTTTGGCCAGGTTTCTGCTTTTCTTCGTATAACTCTTTATCCTCCTCCTTTTAAACAAGCTTTTGTTCATTCTTATCATGTTGCTTATTTTTTGTTCTCTTCAAAACTCTTGGTGTTACTTCTCTATCTTTCATGAATATTCCCCTGGGAGCACCTTCCTTTTCATTCACTATCCTATTTCTTAAGCAATACTTTCTCTTTGCTTGTTCAACTGCAGCAATGGTTAACCTCTTTATTTCTTCTTCAATGGGTCTCCTTATATCACATTGAGTAGGCACCTCAACAGAGTATTGTTTTGCATAACTTTCTTCAGAATCAGAAAAAACTTGTTCATCCATGTGGACATTCCTCCTCTGATTTGAAACATCATACTCACAGCCTTCATCTTCTGAAGATGAATGCTCCTCCTCAACAGGGTGAAAAGTATTTGAATTCAAATACACTATGTGATCTTCTCCATAGTTACCCGCTAACATTCCTTCTTCCTACATTTGTTGGGCTACAACACAGCGGTCTGAGGAATGTGGCCCATCACAACCTTCACACCAAATATTATTATTGACCATATATGCCCCCTTCTTCGTTAATGGATGAGGTGTTTCTTTGTTCCTGGGTCTATCTATTATAGGTTTCCCATCCTTCCAATTTGTATTGTAAGGCATGTCATGTAACCAAGGCCTATCATTTCTATACATGTTCTCATGTTTGTACTAATAATTATTAGCATGCTATGGAACCCTAGGATTGTCTCTCTTACTGATCATCCCAGTAGTTTTCCTATTGTTTTCAATGGTCAGTGCTATCTTTTGGGCTTCAGCCAAATCTCTTGGAAACTTGTTTCTTAATTCATACCCTATTTTTGGATCAAATGCATTCAAATAAATACTCAATGTTGCAGAGTCTGGCAACTTTGACCCAGGTGGTATCTTATTCTACAATTTGCTGAATCTCCAGTTAAAATCATAAATTGACTCATTCTTATTTTTTTGAATCCATACTAGTTCATACCTCAATAGACTCGCCAATTTGTTAGCTCTCAAAAATGTAGGCAAAATATCTCAAGAGGTTGCCAATCACTTGATACGTTTCAGGGTAACAGATAAGGCCAAATGATTTAGACCTTCTACTCTTTAGGTGCTACCAGACCTAGGCGGGTGTACCTATAACAATGAAGCAGACTTGACCAATGTTTATTTCCTAATGCAATTTACCCACACTAGCCAATAGGAGTGGATAAATGAGTTTTAATTTGGTATAAATTGTATAAGCAATATCAAGGCTAAAATCTAATGTGTTCATATTAAAAAATGAATGAAACTAAATAGAGGAATAGCAGAGACTAGTGCCTTATTAGGTGTATGGGTCAAATGAAAATCTAAAAAGAGTAACTTCTTTTTGGCAGAAACTCAAATTGTTTGACATATAGGTTTAAGTTTATAACTGGTATAAACATGTAGGAATGCAATTACCAAGTTCTTCTTAATGATCCAAATGAGATTCCATAATTACTATGATTGACTAAAATGATTTAATCTCTCCTTGAAAGAACCAATTAATCCAACCATACAGATACAACAAGTGTGCACTGATAAACTAAAAAATATCCTTGATATATCAGTTTAAATAATTAGAAAACATCAACCTTGGAGACAACTTCAGCAATACTTTTAATTAACAAAACAAACAATTAATACCAAAAAAATGTCACCACATCAAATGAATTCAATTGAAATCTCCATCATTTCAAACATGCATCATAGTCTCAGAAAAAGACATTTTGTATCCTACTATATTTTTTATTTCCTCTTTACTCTATTTCTCATTCTCTGTCAAAAATTGGTATTTATACATTGGCCAAATCAAAAGTCGCATCCATTTGTATTCAAAACTCGGTGATCTGTTGTATTTAGGCTTTTTCAAATGTTCACCAGACACCCACGAAGACATCCTGTAGTTTTTTCGATGCCTTGAGTCTCTCTAACTACCACAAACTATATATCACTTTGATGTCCTACAGTCCCACTGATACTTCGAGTCTTCCCGACATTCAATAGATCATATGTTGCTATGGTGTCATGCAGTCACATCGATGCTTTGAGTCTCCCCGACACTCTGAGTCTTCAATCTTGAGTATCGTTATGACTTTAGGGGTCGGCAAACATTCCTCTGACTACTCAAGTTTTACTGAGATGTTTCCTTCAGTTTGCTTTCTGATCACCAAAACAAAATGTTTCTGTTACCAATAAAGCTATATTTGGTATGACTTCCATATCTCTCTCTGATGATTCCAGTCTCACCAATGAATCTTGTTATCTACAAGACAATGAATATCGCCAAGTCCTATTACTGATATAATCCCATCATAGCGACATTGAGAGTCGGTAGGACTTCCATGAACTCACCTTGATACATTGTCAGAATCCACCTTCGTTGTATCGACAAAACCAAATGAATACTCTGGTTGATTTCATCAATGACTTAGGTCTTGCCGATAGTCATTTTGTGCTTCATTGGTATAACACACATGTGCTTGTTATGACTTATATCGATGAACATTTTCTTGCCATTTGGATCCTCTGGTCGCTGAGACAATGAATTGCGTCCTGCCAATATGTGTCTTCAGATGAAATCATATTGGTATGACATTCCTGAACTCTTGCTGATAGACTGCAAAATATATACATTAGTAGAAAAAAATTTATGGATCGGGGAGACCCTCACCATCTCTTTCCGATATGAATTATACATTGACATACTTAGGGTTAGATGAATTCTATGGGACCACATGACATAATATTGGAAAAAATGTTATGAAGAGAGGATTCTTATGCTTATGGTATGGACTTCTTAGCAAACTTATGGGTACAGACAACCATAAAAATTTTAAAATTTTAAAATTCTAACACACCAGATCCCAATAAGCCTTTAACTCCAAACTTTAAATCTATTGCTTATTGCCATTATCATAAACAAAATAGACATGACACTAAAAAATTGTAAGCGTCTTAAACACCTTGTACAAGACCTCATTCATTTTGGTCGTCTATCCATTACAAGTGTTAATTATCAATGCAATAAGTTTGTTGCACCTCCAAATTCAAATTTGCAAATTTCTCACTAATCCCATGCTTAAAAATAATGTTTCATTTGTCAAAGCTAGTGAAACTCGAAAGCATTATTTGATGAATGTTCATACAGATGTTGAACATCTTGATCCTATTCCACATATGACCTCTATTAATCATATGGATGAAATGGTAGGTGTGATAGGAATTATCCCTCGTAAGAGACAACCTAAGAAATCTCTTGATACTACTTTCTCCACTAAAGACATACTTCAAAATCTCCATGATGGTCCTCTTTACATAGCCAGCCATATTTATGATAAGCCCACTATTGGGATACTCATAGATCTCGCCTATGGAGAGAATGTGATCAATGAGGATTTTTTGGTATTACATGATCTTTATCAAGATGATTATGATAAACTTAACACATGGATTAAAACACACAATGGTTTTTCTTGCACTACAATAGGATCAATCGTCCTTCTGTTACAAATAGGACCAAAAATATTGGATGTTACATTCTCCATCATCCTGTAGTTGGACCAGTTTTGTTTGCAACTAGGCCATCCATGGCTTCATTCAATGAAAGTTTTCCCTTTGGTCATACAAAAATGTTTAAAATTTTCGTAACTTGACAATGAAATATTCATTGTTCATCATAGTGGCTTTAACCATTTTTCTTCTAAATGATACTTTTCCTTAGAAGCCTTTTAGTCCAAGCCTATGGAACCTATAACACCTCGCAAAGACTTCTTCATTGCTTACCAAAAATTTAAAGCACAGAAAATTGCAGAATTATTTTTCCACAACATGTCCCCGTCCACTTCTGACACTCCTATCCTAGATGAATTAGTGCTTCAACCCAAACAAGAAACAACCCATCAAACTCAACCAACACCCAAACTTCCCCCACATCTTCCAAACGACCATGTGATAATCATAACAACTTCATTGTGCCTCCTCATATAAAACAAGATTATAAAGCAAAGGAGAAAGTGGATGAACAACCTTCCATGGTTCCTTTTTTTCCTCTCCTTAGGGAGGAAAAGCAACCTATGGTTGATCAACCTACTCCTTCACAAACACAACTTTACAATAAAACTAAAATAAACAGAGGAGCTAGGGAGTGTAGGTGTAAACATCGTACCCTAGCTCATAAGTCACAAGAAGAAGAAAATAAAGAAAATCAAAATCTGCACTTGACAGAAGCAATGCATGATGACCCTCCTCCCCAATCATAACAAAACGATCCAATAAAACAACCACAACCAAAGGTACACCCTTCATTGGAAATTATCATTCACCCTCGTATTGTGATTAATATGTATGATGATGATGAGATCACTAAAATAGACAAAGAGGTGCATAATGATCTAAATACATTATTTTCATCTTCCACGAGCTTAAATGATACATCTCCTACAAAGAGTGTAGAACTTGGTGCTTCCCCTAGTTTGACACTTACACTTGTCCCTTTGGCTAGTTTCCTACCCTTGACATACCATGAACATGATTGGGAGGTGGATGACTTGCTCAACGGTTGACTTGCGTTTTCCTTACTAGTCTTTTACATTTTCATTTTCTTTTTCTTTTTATTTTTATTATGTATGTGCATATCGTGCTCCCCCATGATGTGTTGTTTGATGTTCTCTCTCTTTGTGACATTCCTCTATTTGTACCTTCTTTCTTCTATATGTCATGCATTGCCTTTTCCTTTTTCTTTGTCCTTTCTTGTGTTTTTCCTTTTGGGGATGACGCAAGGCATTGAGACAGAATTGTCTCTTTCATGTTGACCCAAAAGGCCCCTTTTTTTATTTCTCTTTTCCTTTTTCTTTTGTCTCTTCTTCTGTTTTTCCTTTTGGGGATGACACAAGGCATTGAGACCAAAATTTATCCTTCATGAATTGACCTAGAACATTTTTCCTTTTTTTTTTCTTTCACCTTTTTTTTTCCATTTGCTTGTCTTTTACTCTTGGCGACAATGCAAAGCATCGAGACACCCTATGTCTCTTCCATGTTGACCTAAACAGATCTTTCTTTTTCTTTGATTTCACTCTCTTTGTGTCATTCTTCAAGTTCTATGTATTTAGGGAATGATGACAGTTTCAAGCTCTCTAAATAAAACATTGTAGCAAAGAACATACTGACCCCAAATCCATAGATCCCTTATGTGTATGGTGTTTTCATTTTGGGGGAAACCCCTTCCTTTTCTTTTTTCCTTTTTCTCACACATGACATAGCCTTACTCAAAAACGTATGACTTGGCATAGGGGCTTTCCAAGTTGGCTCTCATGTCTTCTTTTTTGTTTGCATTTTTCATTTTCTACTTTAAAATAGTTGCTCATAGTACGGTGTGTAGCAATTCCTTTAAAGTGGGGGCATACATTAGCATTATTCATTTTGCATTTTTCCTTTTTCTTGGTTCTTAGTGTAACCTTGTTACTTCACACGATGCATTTGTTACTTTGTGGATGACATTGGATGTGATTTCCTTCATGAGCTTGATCTATCTTAGCATATATTACATTCCTCTTAGTGGATTGATGCGACACATTACATCTCCTAAGTTGTGAATTTTCTATTCTTTGATTGGTCCTCTCTTGGAGACATTAGACACAATGTTCCCTAAGTTATAGACCTCGCATGAATTAAGCAAGACTCTTGTGAACATATTTTGCATGTTGCATTTTGCATTTGTTATATGGCCACCTTGCATAACACAACTTACATGCCTTTGGTGCCATCACATTTGTTCATGAGCTCCAAGCATACAAAGTTTTACTTGTCTCATGAAGCTTGAAATGTCATTTTTTTGTGGCACCTTATTAAATTTATCAAGAGGTATAAATTTGGTATGGTTGAAAGGGAACCCCATTCTGAGGCATGACTTTCCCCATAGCCACCTGTGTGTGTGTGAGTGCATACCAGCTATGAGTGTATGTTTCTCACCTTTTAGGCCTTCTCACCCAATGAACATCCATGAGTTTCATTGCCTCAAAGTGAGTATACATTTTCTTCTCCAGAAAAACAACCTAGATTTGATCCATAATGGGATGGACAAATGATCGAAGCTTGATCTGATTCTCTTTCTTTATCCTTTTCTCTCTTTCATTCTTTTTCATCATTCTCATGTGTGTTCCTTTGTGTTTATGTTTGCTTTTCCATGAGATCTTGATCCTAGGGGCTTGATTATCCCTCTTGATTGTGGTTATATCATCTTACTAGCATGAGTGAATTTGGATCCCTCTTGATATGCATGTTGAGCTACTTTAGTGTGAGTTTGAAGCAAGTTCATCCTCTCACTAAAGTGGGGGCTTAATGTGTCACCAAAAAATGTATACTTGGAAATTTTTATGCTCATTTGAGTCTTTCTTATGGACATTGGCTTGAGTTTCCCTAGAATTAATGTTGTAATGACGTCAACACATTCACATTAGGTCTTGGAACCTTTTGAATCATTAAGAATTCTAGGATGTCTTGTAGAAGTGTTGTGAAGTGTTGTAACCCACTTTCACAATTTTCTAGGACCCTTTCATTAGAATTCACTTAAATAACCCATTTTTGTCACTTACCAAGTCTTATTTCAAAGTGTTGTAAAGATTTTTAACAAACTCTCATGCTTTTCTAGGCTTGTCATCACTAATTCAACCCTTTCTTATGTTTAAACGACCCCGTAATGCACCTTTTGGCCCTACTTAAGTGTGTTTTAGAGAATAATCTCGTTAAACATCATTAAATATACTTTAATTCCTAACACCCAGTAAAATTTCCCTGGTGGGACCAAGTCACCACTTGGGGTGACTTAGTCCCATTAGGCACAAAAATATAAATTATTTTAATTTTCTGGTGGGATTTTATTCTCTTAACCTTAAGGTTAGCTTGTGATGTGTTATTTTTTGGGAAATATTATAAAATCAAGTATAAATAAAAGGTTTTCCTCTCATTTTCACCCCCATTAGTCTAATACATTCATCCACACATTAACATACATTTATTCATAATTCTCAAGCATTATAAGCATTACCAAGCATCCATTGGAGCATCTCTTTGCATATCTTCAAATATCTACATCAAGGGTTTGGTGAGTTGTGACATTGCATGTTGTTCATTTATCATTCTCTTTCTATTTCATTTCATTTTAAAGGGTTTGATTACCAAATCAAGGTTTGACCAAGGCAAACCCCTATTCTCTAACCCTTAACCCTTTTTCCCCTCTTTGCATGTGTGTTTTGCAGGTCTTGTATGCAAATTTGTCAAAGAGAAAGGTGTTAAAAGGTGTTTTCAATCCATCAAAGTAATTCAAGTCAACAAAGCCCCAATTGAACCCTGGAGACCTTTTTTAGCGCGATTTATATAGAATCAAAACTAGACACTTGTCTGGAAGAGGAGTGTAGATGGAGAGCTACAAGTTCCTGTCCCAAAATCCCCAAAAGTTGAAGGTGGACTAAGTCACCATCAGTGATGAATTAGTCCCACTCCCAGGCCTAAGAGAGTGATTTATACATTTCTGGATACCCATTTGGCTGAAACCTGTTATGACAAAATTTCTCTAAAATAGGACTAAGTCGCCCAGCTTGGCATAAGTGTCCCAGTTGGCTTCAACAAAAGATTTTGTAGGATTCTAGAGTTTCTTTGCATCATATTCTAGTTTTTGGGTGCACCTCTCAAGTCTCTTCCATTTCTGTTATTGTTTGTTTGCATTCTTAGGTCATTCTTGCATATTATAATGTGTTTTCAAAAAACTTGTATTTCTTAGGTTTTTCATTAATAATCAATATATTTTACTAGTTTATTGCATTTAGATCATTTCATTTAGACATATTTCACCCATTCTTACATAGTTTTGAGTGGGGAAATTATGTATTTTGGCCCATCTCTCTCCTTTTAGATGAAAAACCCTAGAAGTGTTAGAGAACATTGGATGCCAAAATCAGTGTCCACATTAAAATATAATTTTCTTACAAAAAGTTATGAAATTACAATTTCCTAAATATAGATTACTAACACCAATATCTAGTGCACACAAATTTTTTCACAATTATTTAATGCATATTTTATTTTTATTAATATTTGAAATAAGATTATTTATAATATAGAATTTTCAAATAAGTTTATTTATAATTTATACATATGTTTATTTCATAACACATAAAGTTTTGTATATTTAAAAAAAAAAAAATCTCAATTTTTCTATTTTTTTGTATGTATGAAACAAATAACTTGATGTTTGGTGGAAAACATATGCTATGCAGAAATAGAAAATAAATATAATATCAAATTAAATAATTAAATATATTCAAATTATACTATTTTGAAATCTTATATTAAAGGATACATAATTGTAAAAGGAATTTTAAATGGTTTTACTTAATCTCCAAAGAGGTGGAGTGAAAGTAGATTCTTATCAACTTTTTTGTAGGCATGGAGGATAATTTGTTGAGGGTTTGATTTAAAAATAAGGAGAATTATATCCAAGGGAGTTTATCTAAGGGAGTTTGATATAACTCTCTTCAATTAAAATCCTTTAGATGTAGCTCCTCAAGGCTTAAATCATTAAAAAAAAATTAAAATATTTTTTTCAGAAGAAAAAAAATTAGAATGTCCTATAAGTGGGACATAGTGTTGTGGAAACACCCACATTTGCAAGTCTCATGAATTTCCTATGAAAACCATAACACTAGTGACATAAACATGCCTTGAGATATTCATGTTCTGCACTACAAAGTGTTTTATTTTTACCATTAAATTACTACTTGACATGTGGACATTTTTTAGTAAAGCTTTTGATTCAACATGTGTTGTTCAATCTTTATTTTGAACCTTGATAAAAAAATTTATCTTTACAATGTGAAAAGCTGAGGATGTTAGCTAATTTTTATAATTTTTGTATTGTTTCATAATGAAAAATTAGACATATTGCTTAACAATATTACCTTCACACTACAACAAATGATCATATAGACATAATATGTACATATATTTATAACATATTTGTATCTGGGTGAGTGGTTTGTCATATTATTGATTCTTTCTGGGGAGTGCATATGTGAAACATGGCATGGTATATGTAGATTTATGCTTGGACAAATGGATTTGTAGTGTAGGAAAAAGTATCCCTTTTCCTCACTTAATTTCAGAATAATTAATATTAAAATGACCCTAATGTTGCCTTGATTTAGTTTTGTAATGTGTTTTACACATTCACATTAAGTTTAGGGCCCTTTTAAACTAAATGGACCTAATTGTGCCTTATTTAGGGTCTTGCAAAGTGTATCTTTACACTTTCACACTAATATAGGGATTCATTAATTAATTAGGGTTATTTATGCCTTATTTGGTCCTATTTAGCATCCACAAGTCTAATTAAATACATTTTTCTATGGATAATCCTGACACTTAGCAAATAACCAATCATATTTCAATGTTTAGGTTGTGTGTTCTAGATCTCATGATCTAGGACTCATACACTACCTTGGGCGTATGAGTCCCACCTAGGTCTTGGGACCTAATTTGAAATTTCACATTGAACAACACACTCTTAGAAATTTGTGTCCTATGTTTTAGCTACTAGGACTCATATGCTCTAATTGGTGTATGAGTCCCGCTTTAACCTATACCTATTTTAAATCAAATTACTAGTAGGATTTTATTATCCTAGATCTGATGTTGGCTTGTAGTGTTGTAATTTCATGAAATTTAGCATAAACAAGTATAAATACAAGGTTATTTCATCATTTCAACATCTAACAAGCTAGATTTTCATAAGCAATCAAGAGTACTTTCATAAAATAATTCAAGAGCATTTCTAAGGCAGTCAAGGGTAGATTTGTAGAAGATTATTGCAACAATCAAGATCTATTATCATACCAAGGGCTTGATGCATGATGCATGTGGTTTTGAGCTAATGTTGTGATGTATTGTTCAAGATCAATTCAAGAATTTAAAGGCATTACCTTTCATCAAGAATCATGATCAAGATCTACATCTATTAAGGCCACTTCATTCTTGTTTGTAGATCTACAAGGTTTCAAATAAGGTTCTAATGCTTCATCTTATGTTTCATGTTTCATTTCATTCATGCTTCATTTCTCATTAAAGTTTGATTACCAAAATGGGGTTTAACCAAGGAAAACCCTCATTCCACTAACAAATCAACATTTTTCTCCCTCTACATGTGTGATTACAGATCTAGGTGTTTTGATACTTGAAGATCCTTTGAAGACAAAGTTACAAGATTGAAGAAAGTTTCCAAAGTTTTCAAGAAGTTGTCATCTTCATGGAAAGTCACCTACAAGTTGAAATTCAAAGTTTCAAACTTAGAGATCAGATAGGAGAGAAGCGACAGAAGATCATTAGAGGATACTAGAGTTCCAACCAAACCCTAATACTGGGACTAAATCACCACCTTGGGTGTACGAGTCTGAGTATACCACTTTTTACTCATTTCTTGTAGATCCTAGTTTACCAATTACATATTCTAGATTCAACTTGAAACCCTAAACTAGGACTAAATCACCCAATATGGTGTATGAGTCCCAATTCACATCAAAATTCATCATTTTGGGATTGTAGACCTTGTTTCAAGCATCTCTAGTCTTTCAGTTACTTCTTTGTTTATCAATAGTTTATTATTTTGAATTTAAGTTTTGTTTCCTAGGTTATATAGCTAGATTTGCATATTGCTTTTATTTCTTTATTTCTAAGCATTTATTAGTGGTGAACCCCTCTTTAATCACACCTAAGGAAACCTTCCTAACCCTATTACATTCCTCAATCAAGTCAATTGGTTGAGGGATCTTGGTTTCCTTTAATGAACTAGAGTGAAATAGGAGGTCCTCTAGTTTCATCTCCCAAAAGGTGGAACCCTATTTCCTTGTGTTCAAGATGATTATGCATTGGAAAGACTTAAGGTTTCAAAATTATTCATTGAAACTTTGTAAGTGCATTTTGTTGCAAGGTGTCACCCTTGATCTCCTCGGTGTGGGCCAATTCGACACTCAGGCTTCATGACATGGTTTAACTACCCCCTGTGGATCTTGGATCTTGTATAAATCTAGTGGTTGTATCAAGCATTAATAGGTTGATCTTTTGGTGCAACAACAACCACCAATGTAACAATTGGTATTAGAGTCGAGGTCACAGGTTCAAACCCCTTGCTTGCACTGGGGGGATTGTTGCAAGGTGTCACCCTTGGTTTCCTCAATGTGGGCCAACATGACGTTCAAGCTTTGTGACATGGTTTAAATACCTCCTATGGATCTTGGATCTTGTATAAATTTAGTGGATGTATCAGGAATTAACAAGTCAATCTTTTAGTGCAATGGTAGTCACTTGTGCAACAAATTCATCTTTTATTACTCAATAATAAGATACATTATGGATGCTTTTTGAGAATTTATTTTTCCCTCTTGAGGCTTTTCCTAGGGTAAATATTGATTCATATTGTGGCTTGTCTATTTGATCTATGTATTATGATTATTTTGTAAGCTTGTATGCATGTTTTTGTCTCATGGGGTTACATAAAAAATGGATTAAATAAACTGGGTATTGATGCTTTATTTCCTAACATATCTCAATTTATATCTATATATTTACCTTCTATCTCTCTCATATATATATATATATAGATATATATATATATGGACTATTGGGATAGAATGGTTGATTAAAAGTTAGTATATGTTTTCTCTATAACTCTTTCCATCTATGTTTTATCTCTATCTCTCTCTCTCTTATTCTCTATTCTTCTATCTTTTATTTTTCTTCTCTCTATATGTACATCTCTCTCTATCTCTTTAACTCTCTATCTCACCTTTTTTTTTATTCATTACTCTTTTTACTTTTTACACAATATGACAAATCAAAATTATTTCACATCTTTAAACTTCTCTCCCTTTATATTTTTTATCTATCCCTAGCCACTCCTATCTATCTACATCCCTTTCCATTTCTCTTACAACCTCTCTATCTCGCTTTCCATGTCTCTATATATTTATTTCTCTATACATTGTTAGTGGAAAATGACTAATTGAAGGTTAGTTTGTCTTTTTTTAGCATCTCTCCTTTTAAATTCTTCTCTTTATTCTTCTCTCTCACTCACACATTTTTTTCTTCCCTCCCTCTCACACACATCCCCTCTCTCTATCTCCTATGAGTCCCCCACTCTTCATATGTCTTCCATTTTCTCTCTTGCTTAACCCCTCTCTCTATATACTTCTCTCATTCTCCATTTTCTCTATCTTTCTTATTTCACTCTCAACCCATGCAAATAAAAAACTATTAAATTTCTTAAAATTTAATCAATAAAATATGATATTAAAAAGTATATATATTATATATTTTGAATATACATTATACTATATTTATATATTACAATATATTACATCCAATTTAATATATAATAATCAATACAATTCTAATATAGATGTGATTTATAAATTAAAAATCAATTAAATAAACTATATAAATATATAATACATTATATAAATACAAATTTTATAATAAAATAAAATTTTAAAATTATATTTAGTAATTTATATGTAGTATATCATACAATAATTCTAAATTTTGAAATTTTTGTGTAGAATGTTTTTAAATAAGAAATAAAAGAAACACTCTTTTCCAAGTCGTGTACACATACTCCTATGTTACACAATTGTAAACTATAATGTAAAAGATAAGGGTACTTAGTATGACATAAAATAATGAAATAATGTATCTTCTTCTATCCTTGGTTATATATACTAAAAATAACTTGAAAATAATATAGATTTGTCCATGTTCCTTGTATTTAAAATTTTATTTTTAGAGACCTATCTTGAAGACATATATTAGAGGTAGTGCTCAATGATGAAATTTATTTTCACCATCTTGAATACTTAAGTTGGTCCTCCTCATAGAAAAATACCTATGTTATAATAAAACAATCCAAATCTGATATTTTTAATATATTTTTAAAAATAAATCAAACTAAGATATTTATAATAGTTATATATACATGTTGATTAACATTTGATCTTAGGTTCTAGTCTTATGGACAAGGGAGTTTCACGAAACAAAACAAAGATGTTGCAGGATTAATAAAGATCATTTTCCAAATTAATAGTATTCTTTACATTTTGTTTCTAGAGTATGAGAAGGTGTATTTGGGATGGGGCTAGAAATTTCTTTACCAAGATAGTATTTTTATTTCATTGTCAGTCATATGAAGGCTTTAAATTCCTACCAATTAATTTATGAAAATTTTCTATATTTATATTTTTTAATCTCTTTGTTTGTAAATCAATATTTATTTTAAATTAGATATTAATAGATAACAAGATGCACTTCACAATGTCTTAATTTACAATGAATAGTAGAGAACAAAATACCAAAAGAAAACTAGATATGAAATAGAGAAAATTATTGTAGGCTTCTCCTCAAATCTGTAGATTTTTTCTAATGCTAGACATAATTAATTTTTTATTCTCAACCTTGTCAAAGTAATGAAGTTTAATAATATAACTTTGATTGATCAGTATATAGTATAATTTTTTTTTTTCAAATTATAATTATAGTTCTATATGAAAGATGAATGTATCATTACAATTTTATGGTATCACAAAGACACGTCTCCTTAGAAAAATTGAACTATATTACTTAACATTAATTAAAATTTAGAGGACCACTGGCTATCATAAATTTTATAGCTTAAATTTTTGAAGAAAATTCATAAGACAACTTACTTTAAAATACATTTAAAATTTCTCTAAAGTAACACCCACTAAACTAGGTCCCCCGTTTACATTATTCTACAAAGTGACATTATCATTGCTATCGCTATCAGTGTCACTTCAATCTACTTGTTTGTCTATTGTTGTAGAGAATGACTGTACCACTTTTATTATCTACTAGAATAATTTAATCATTTTTTTGATATAGGTTAAAACACATCTTTTACACCATTTCTATATTTAGATTATTTGAATGACTTTAGTGACAAGATTTTCAAAGCCATAAACTTAACATATGGACTCAAAATAACATATTTTTAAAGCACACAATTTTTTGAGAGTAATCTAAATATTTAAAATATTCAACTTTTGATTCCATACATGGGCATTATTTTTGTCTTAGCGACAAAATTGCATTTAAGAATCCAACCATTTTGTAGAATAATGCTAAATAACACAAACTAGATCTACTCTTGGATTGTTTGTTAAAGAGCACACACTTATTGTAATGAAATCAAGAATAAATATTTAATCATGTTTCAAAAATTTAAAAGCTTATAACCTTGGGGTTTCCTAGTGTCCATCACCATACAGTGAGAGATTGCTCAAAGTGAATAGAACCAACACAATAGACTATAAGACTATAATTCTCATGCAATTTACAAACATAAACAACAACATTAATGTCTAAACTAACATCTACTTTGTAAAAAGAAATATCAAAGTCATTACCATGTCATAAATACTTTGGAGAAACTTATTCATCCATTTGAATGTCATTAATTTTGTCATATTTAAGAGCCATATATAAAAACTTAATATACTCTAAAAACAAGATTAATAGTGAAATTAATATGAATAACTCAAAAGACATGTATATTCAATATAACAAGACTAGATATCTAAATTAAAAATCTTAATATTATACATAAACCAAATCCCCAACTTAAATAAATACTCACTCACTTTTAAAACTATGAAATAATATAATATTTTACATAAATTACGTACAATAAGGTATACTAACTTATACAGTAACATTCAAGCATAGCAAGCTCGCTTCTTTTTTAAAATGCATCCCCCGTTTATACTATTCTAACAAGCAACAATGTTATTGCTATCGCTATCAGTGTTGCTTTGGTCTGCTTCTTTGTCTATTACTGCAGAGCTCGGCATCTGTGGAAACTTAAACTCCATCTTCCCCTCTAGCATCCGCACCACTTGTTCCATGCTTGGCCTCATCTCCTCCTCGCTTTCTATGCATAACAACCCTACAACGCCTGCTCTTCTCACCTCTTCAATATCTGCCTCCGCTGCAATACTTTCGTCCACAATATTAATCGTCTTCCCCTGATAAATTTGAGTTGCAGCCCACGAGGGAAAGTAATACTTACTCGAATCTTGCAAGGTTAAATCCAGATTTCTTCGGCCGGAAATGATTTCCAAGAGCGTCATGCCAAAACTGTACACATCGACTTTGGGACTGATGGGAAGACCGGAGATCCACTCTGGAGCCAAATACCCTCTGGTTCCTCTTGTTGTCGTCAGTACGCGGCTGAAATCTCTACCCATAACCTTTGCCAACCCAAAATCTGCCAACTTTGGTAAAAAATTACCGTCCAGAAGAATGTTCTCGGGCTTTACATCTCCGTGAATGATGCGATCTCTGCATTCCTCGTGGAGATAAACTAAACCTCGTGCGGTGCCTAAAGCGATCTGGAATCGGGTCTTCCAGTCGAGTACCTTTTGTTTACCTTTTGAATTACTTGTGAACAGTAAGGAATTTAGAGAACCATTAGGCATGTAATCATAAACTAATAACCGTCTGGATCCTTCTGCACAAAACCCTCGAAGCCTGATCAAATTCCCATGTTGTATGTTGCCAAGAGAACTGATTTCCGCTCGAAATTGCTTATCATCCTGTCTTGAACCTTCCAATTTCTTTACGGCCACAAGCGTACTGTCTGTTAGAGATCCTTTGAACACTGACCCGAATCCTCCGCTCCCCAACTTAGACCTGAAATTCCTTGTTGCAATCTTCAACTCATTGTAACTAAACATTCTAAGAAAAGAGTCCAAGGAATCCGCACATGTATCCTTTGGTCGTAGGCGATACCTTTGCCACACTAAAAATGAAAATATACTCAAAACAACGCCAGAGCACTCGCAATGCTTGTGACTTTGAGTTTAGAGGACCATTTATGATCCTTTCGAAGTGCAGAGCCAGCTACTCTAATGGAGACCGTCCATCTGCTCTTTGATGGAGAGTTCTGCATGTTTAGAAAATCTCCGGACCAGATTTGACAGGGTCCTGAAGGAGAATTGAAGGTAAACGCAGTGCACGAGCAATTGCGGAGGCAGGCTTTCTGGCAATCTTTCTTCGTTGGTGCAGGGTATGACGAAGCTGAATCATCAGGCAACGTTACACCAGGGTCGATAAATTCGTCAGTGCTAGCTTTTTTGGTACTGCAGTTTAACGGACTCCGCCGAACACAGCCACTTGACCACCAGTCTTGCGAATCCCATGCGCGATTGTCTGCCGGGGAAAAGCCTTCGACACAGCTGCAGAACTGAAGGTTGTTGGAGTTGCAACTTCCATAAGCGCCACAAAGACCATATACATCGCATTGATCTCTGGGGCGACTCCCCACCAAGATCCGTTTGCCATCAACCAAAGCATATATATGTATTCCTCCGGACTTAATTTGGAGAAAACATAGGGTTTGGTCCAGCAATTTATAACTGACATACAAACCAGAGCTAGTATTTTCAAAGCTGATATTGTAGAACACTCCGTATATCATTTCTGGAATTGCGCTGAAAATTTTGCCGTCCCAAATTCCACTCTCCCAATACTGGACAGAATTATTCCATGTTAGCACGCCTTGTTTAGCTCCAGATGGATCGACCTGAAAGGAGAAAAGCCCAGGAGCGGGATCCAATGAGCTTTTCCAGCCGACTAGCTTCAGCTGCCCACCGAACCTCATTCCGGGCAACACGGTATCTACAGGATAGTCGAAACTCTGCCAAACAGTCTCAGATTTATTGTAATCACTCAGCATTAAAAAATTACCAGAATCTAATAGCACGGCCCGCGAGGGTTTGTTTGATATGTTGACCGACCAAAGAGACGTGCCCTCTGCATCAAATAGTCCCAGATTACCTTCCTCTGACAGATCCAGAACGCCGGGCCTTTTTTTCGCCGGACTCTCTCTATTAGCCACCCAAACGACCGTCTTCTCTGGTATTTTAGCATACCAGATGCCAATATACCAGTTATTGCTTCCATTTGGGCTGAAAAATCCCAACTCAAATGTGCCGTTCTTTGATATTATTGTCTGATTTCCAATAAGCGAGGCGCCCAAGGAAAGAGAATCTCCCCTGCCAGCAGATAACCCATCACAGTTATAAATTATAATTAGTACAGTAAGAGCGCAGATTGCATATGCTAGTAGATCGTTCTTTCCCATTTCCATCTTGTTAGTTTTCATATTTAGTGAGTTGATCAGATTATATATTAGAAGTACCGTTGCGATCATCGTTTTTCTGAAACTCTCCCGTTCTTAACGTGTGTGGTTGGATAAAAGTGTTAAAATCCTAAATCGCATCCTAAGGGTTCAACGGGCACACCCGTAATTTTGAGTAGAAATTGTAAAAATTGTAAGATAAATATTTTGTTTGAAATTGTATTATGACATAATATTGTTAAAATTAATATATGAAAGATTTTTCAGTTTTTAATATGATAAATTAATTTTGTATATTATTTAATGATGAAAATTAATTAGATTTTTAAAAAAATTATGTTAAAATTGTTTGAAGATATTCTTCTTTGTTTATATAAAATTACATATTAATTTGTATGTATCTATATTATTAAATTAGGAATGCAAGAAAGATTGTGAGACATCATGTTTTATGGATTTAGTGTCGACCACCATGAGCAATTGACCTAATTGGATGAGTTATGGGTAAACATTCTTGTGTTTTTCCTATTCTATACATTATATTTGGTATGACCAATGTATTCTTGTATAATGAAACATGATTTCCATAGTACAAGATTTTCATCTAGCTAATAAATAAAACAAGCTATTTAGATAAATTTAAGGTATTTGATGAGTTGAGATTGTAAGGGAACCTAAATCCTTCATTAGAAATTTAACCAAAATAAATGTAAGGTAGATAAAATCAAATCAAATTTGACAGTCTTACCTATTAGATAAAAGTTAAATAATATTTTCATGATGGTTATTATTAAATATTTCCTTCAAATACTAGATCAACTCATCACCCATGGTTAAGAGAACAAATTTTCTTATTGATTTCTTTTTTCAGTTCATGTCTACAAAGAAAAATAAAGTATATACTATTGTACATATTTATTGTTGTAATAACTATTGCATTTAAAACTAAGGTTCTAAATTTCAAATTTTAAAATAAGAAAAAATTTACAATTATAAAAATTTATTATATAGATTAAAAAACAATCTTTTACAAAAATTTAAATTTTTGTCTCTCAAAAATTTTAACTGATTTTTTTGACTATATATAAACAATATTCAATTGCATTTCACTACTTACAATAATACATCATGCATGATCAAATTTAACCAATTTTCACAATGCATTCAAGGCCAATGAATAATGTCCACCCTTCTATGTTTTTGTCAAAAGGATTTCTTATTCTATGTATATTTCTAAGGTAATTGTTCCAAAGGTTTGTATTTTTATTGTTACTCTTGTAGGTTGATGGTTGTAATTAAATCTAAATTTCTTTTGTAACAATATTTTAAAAAATTACCAAATCCTATGCTTTTAGCTTTTATTGATCTTAAAAAATATTTTTGGAAGAGAAAGATCAATTCTTAGTATGTTTTAAGCATTAGTCTCTTATAAATTTTTTTGGCTTGCTTAAAATAAATTTACATACTTAGTTTTGCCAAAGAAATGCCAAAATTTAGGATGTTTTAAACATTAGCATCTCTTATGATTTTATTTCTCTTGCTCAAATTTTTTTTTACATATTTAGTCCAGTAGATTTTAAAAAATCTTAAAGTTTTTTATGTTAAATTGATTAGGCCAATTTTTTGGAATAGAACACATATCTAATCAATTTATTTTAGAAATATCTAATTAATGTATTTTTAAAAAAATTAAATATTTCTAAGTCATATTTTGAAGTTATAATATGTACCTTGAAACTTTCCCATAACGAATTCTAATGTTTTGATATAGCATTTTAAGAATGTAATAATTCTAAATTCATCTACTTAAAATCAATAAATACAAAAAAATAAATAGACGAAACAATAAATGATGTTGATACATAATAATGAATATTGACTTCTTTATTAATAATAATACTTTTACTCAACATATTATTCTAATATTCTAATATTACATTTTTCATATTGGCCCTCAACTCCACTCACTTCCCACTTAACAGCAACGTAGGCCCAGTGATTGTGCGTGATTGTCGGATTTTCTTGCTATTTCCAACTCTTTTTTATTACCCAATTCACACGGAAATTTCTTACAAAACGTATTTAATGCTCTTTGAAATGATTATGCCAAGAATATTTTTCGATAATGCGGTGAAACTTTCGGTGGGATGGGGAAAGCTTTTACTGATTGGTAAAATAAAACACAAACTTACACAAACACAGCTCATCTATTCTCAAGTTGTACTTCATATAAGGGTAATGTATGCCCAATAAATGTGCGTGATCGGATTTTCTTCCTATTTCCAACTCGGTTTTTTCTTATCCATTTGCTTACGGAATTGCTTAAGTAGTAATTATGGCTCAATTATCTTTCAAAAGGTATTTAATGCTCTTTGAAATGATTATGCCAAGAATATTTTTCGATAATGCGGTGAACCTTTCGGTGGGATGGGGAAAGCTTTTACTGATTGCTAAAATTAAACACAAACACAGCTCATCTATTCTTTAGAAGTGCCGAGTTACAGTCCACTTTTAATGCAACCTCTTTCGATAAAAAAAAAATCATTCACTTAAAAAGAAGAAAAACTTTTATTGTTCTTCAATTCAGTTACACATATTTAAAATAAATATAATTTTAAGAATTGGGATTTTTATAGAGAAATAAGATTACACAATTTGTTTAGTAGGTGAAGCAAGTCAAAGTCAAAGTCTATTTGGAAACAAATTAAATTTAGGAATTATATTTCTAATAGACACTTAAAAATTATACTACCAAATAACTGATTAATATGTATTTTGTTTTATTAAGATTTGTTTTTCGATTATGTGAGGTAAGTCATAGTCAGGGTTTATTTGTAAACAAATTAAATTAGTAGTTGCATTTTTATTGGAGAGACAACAAATAAATAGAGTCCAAGCACATGATTTCAATTTATTTGTTGTTCCCTTCGACCTTAATTTCTAGTTGAGCCTAAAAAAAAATGAACCTCTCTTGAGTCATTCTCCAACTTTCATAATACCAATTCTCCTTTTGGGATCAAACTTATGTGCATTGAAATTATTTGGATAATTTTTCGTGGTGCAGATCTGACCCTCTTGTTAAATATTTAAAATTTCTTCAAGTTCCCAAATCTAAGACCTTTTTTAATAAAAAGGGGTAAAAACTCTATTGAAACTCAAACCAAAGCATTACATAAAATTAAGGGGCCAAAGCCCCAGGAATCCACAAAAAGCATCCAACCAAAGCAAGAAGCCACATCAACCTTCACCATTAACATCCCCATCCTCAGCAAGAATCTTCGTCAAGTCCTAACGAGACTCATGGGACAACTGTTCCCACACACCAATCCTCCAACCATCTACATGCTCAGAAGCCCATTTAGCCAAACAATCTACAACCCTATTCCACTCTCGTGTCTAACATGGAAAAAAGAAATTGCCTACATCAAAGAGCTAACCTGCAAAATCTGTTGCACCATCATAGTCAGCTGCCAACTAACTTCAGACACCTTCTATTTATTAAGCAGATTATTCAAGACTTGTGAATTAGATTCGCATACAACCTTGTGCCACCCCAAAGCATAAGCTCACTTGAGAGCATAAAGGATTGGAAAACCTTCCATAAGGTTGATAGTCTGCAACCCTTTATGAACAAAAAAGAAGAAAACCATCGAACCCGAAAAATCCCTTCTAATCCCCCCAATCCCAACAGACCCAAGATTTCCTCTTGATGACCCATCAATATTGATCTTCAGAAAGCCATCTTGAGGGGGCATCCATCTACCCACCCATTGAACCTTCTGAATCAACCGCCTTCCTCTCCTAACACATGCATAAGCCAAAGAAAGCCCCTTAATTCCTAGTCTATCAACCACCTTTGAATCCCCTTTCCCCAAAGGAAACTTCACCTCACACTGAGCCTCCACCGTCTCCTAAATCATGCCCACAATTTTGTGCCAAACTTGTTGGAACATCTTTTCACCACAAAATATTTTGTCGTTTTGCTCCAACCAAATATGCTAGAGAATGAAAGTAAGTCCAACATACCACACATCTTGCAAGAATGAGACCATAGAAGGGGGCCTACCCAAACTACTCCAAAAATCCACCAAGGAAGAAGCATGATCACAAGGACTTTTCCAAACTTCCCACCAAGAATGCCAAAGCTGCAAAGCAAAGGGGCACCTGAAAAACAAATGAGTTGAATCTTCGTCATCAACACCACACAAGACACATGAAGAAGGGCCCTGGAATCCCTGATTCTGAATATTATCCCAAGTCAAGCACCTATTCCAATCCAAAGTCTAGATAAAGCAATTGCACTTTGGCCAAGAGAGCTTGTTCCACACTTTCTTCCACCATTGAACCTCCACCCCTTCAATCCTATGAGATAAAAGCACCTGATACCCAAAAGAAATCGTGTAGACGCCCTTAGGATTAGGAGACCAAGAAATAATATCTCCATCCTGGAGGGAACTGCAACGTCTACTAGAAAGGATACTATGAAGCTCATCACACTCCTCATCCATACCCACAATAGGCCACTCACCAAGATTCTTCCATCTTGCCACCTTCAGTTGCTCATGAGAAGAGATAGCCTTAAAGTCACTCACCCTTGGCCAACCCGACTCGAGGAACCTCTGGCACAAATTCAACAGATTAGGAAATTGAGTAACAATAGGAGGAAAACCATCCCAAGAGTCAAACTAGAAATTAGCCTTCATGCCCTTTTCACAAATCCAAAATAAACCCTCCTTAACAAGCACAACCCCTCTCTTGAATGTACTCCAGATCATCGAACCTCTCCCCTCCACAGGATATCTAGGAACATCCAACTACGGGATCCCCGAAAGATACTTTTGAGATAAAATTCTGGCCTAAATTTGATCCTACTCCACACACCACTACCAATACAATTTTTCTACCAATGCTTCCCTAGACAAAGACAACTATCTCAACTGAAGACCACTAAACTGCTTCGGGCTACAAACAATATCCCATCTGACAAGGATCCATTTAGAAGACATTAAACTACCATCCCATAAAAATTGTCTTGTTAAAGAATCAAGTTCTTTAACAAAACCCAACGGAGCCACCTAAATTGATGCACCTATAAATGGGGAGGGATTGCACCACTGACTTGAGTAACTGAACACAACCCACAAAATATAGCCATCTATTGGTCCAATGGTTAACTTTCACATAGAACTTGTCTAGGATGAGCTTCCAAGAGTCCTTGGTAACCTCCTAGCCGAAATAGGAATTCCCAAGTAGGTCAAAGGGATATCCCCAATCTAAAATCTCAAAATATGAGCAATCCTCCTCTAAATGGGATTAGGGGTATTGAAGAAAAAAATGGATGAATTATCTTCATTAATCAACTATCCTGAAGCAATAAGGTACACATCTGACACTCTACACAAATTACCAACTTCCCTAGTAGTAGCCATTCCCATCAAAGCAATGTCATCAACAAACTGCAAATGTGACTATGGGGGTAACCTCCTCCCCAATTCCACCCCTGAATGAGAACCAACTCCACATTCCTTCTCATCAACCATCCCAGGCCTTTGACAAGAAGAAGAAACAAATAAGGAGAGAGGGGTCACCCTGGCGTAAGCCTCAAGAAGCACCAAAAAGCTCTAAATGCTCACCATTAATGAGCACAAAAAAGGAAACCGAAGTGACACAACTCATAGCCCAATGAATCCACTCTTCCTCTAAGCCAAAATCCCTTAGAACCTTGTACAGGAAGGACCACCGAACTTTGTCATATGCCTTAGCCATATCCAACTTAATGAACATCGCCTTACCCTTAGAACTATCCATGGAATGAATGGTTTTCATAGCTATAACAACCCCATCCAAAATTTGACAACTTGCCACAAATCTACTTTGCTCCTCAGAGATCAACACTGTCAGCCACTTTTCAATCTATCAGCAATCAATTTATATATAATTTTGTAAATCACATTGCAAAGAGAGATAGGGTGAAATTGACCTAACCTATTTTCCCCATCACACTTGGGGATGAGAGAAAGGGAGGTAGAATTCAAATCCCTTAACATCTACTTATTCCTTTGATATTCTTGAACAACCACCAATAAGTCCAGCTTGAGAATATCCCAGAATTCTTGAAAAAACTCAATCAAGAAACCATTAGGTCCAGGAGATTTCCCTTTCTTCATTTGAAACACATTCCCCTCCAACTCATCAATATAAATACCACTCATGAGGTGCTCATTCATCTCCCTTGAAACCAAAGAGGGAATAAAAGAAAGGACCTGAGCCTCCTCATCAGAATCCCCCTACAACTCCTCTTTGAATAAAGAAACAAAATACTGCACATCTTCACCCTCAATATCATGAAAAGAGGATAGGTTCTCTCCCTTTTCATTCACCAAAATCAAAATAGAATTGCCTTGTCTTTTGGCTTTCACCGCTGAGTTGAAGAAAAAAATAGTATTTTTATCACAACCTAGGCCTTGCTTTCTATTCCCAACTTACTTCCTCTCATAGCTCACACTTCTCCAAAGCTTTCAAAGCTCTGGCCTCTTCCTGAAGCAAATCTTCAATCACCCCATCCTCCCTTATCACCCTCATAATACCATCCAACTCATCTTGAGCAACAACATTAGCATGCAAAATATTTCCAAAACACTGTTGGTTCCAGTATTTAAGCTGATATTTGATGAATTGAAGAAGCTTAGCTAAAGTATAGATTGACGTGTCATAAGCAGGTCTACCACATCTCCACCATTCAACAATGTAATCATGGAGAGAGGGAACCCCTAGCCACATAAGTTGGAACTTGAAAGAGGGAGATCGAGGTACTTGAGTAGAAGAAATAGCCAGCTTGATAGGCCAATGATCAGAGCCCTACCAGTCCAAAAATTTTGAGCTAGAAGACCACAACCCACCAACCCAGTAACACAAAACCAGAAAATGATCAAGATGTTCTGCAATGCAATTATCCCCCACCCTTCGATTGTTCCAATTAAACTAAATGTTGGTGGGCTTGATATCAATAAGGTTCAAAGTAGATATGTTGTCACGAAGTAGTAGAGCAAAGAGCTCCAATATCGCAATACCACCCCGCTTCTTATCCAACTTAGAAATAGCATTGAAATCTCCAGCCATGATCAACGGATGGTAAGGAACCATGCTACGAACAAACCAAATATGGGACCACAAAATTTGTTTCCCCTGAATCTCAATAGGTGCATAGATATTAGAGAAGAGAATAGTTTCCCTACTCTCAAAACTTGAAGCAACCAAGGAAATAGAACTCTTAAAGGACATCCACCATAGAGGCCAAATCTTCTGAGGGTTCCATATACAAGCCACACCCCTAGTAGACCCTGAGCACCAATGCATTGACACTCACCACACCTCCACAACTTAGGAATTAAACCAAACATACACTCAACTAATAACTTAGTCTCTCGCATGAAGAAAACATCAAGAGAATTTCTTATAATCCACTCACAAATAGATTTTTGTCTAGGGCCACTGTTCAAGCCCCTTACATTCCAGGAGAGAACAATCATTTCTTGGGGCTTGAAAAATGAGAATCCAAAGTCTTTATAGACCCTGACTCCACCAAAGTTTCCCCTATTAATTTAATCTTTTCCAAATCCTTTTTCCTACCGAGCTTGGAAGACTTCTCACCCACACCTTTTTTAGGCTCCTTTTGATGAAGACCCAACTGAGTAGAAGACTTATTATTCTTGAACACATCAGAACCCATAGTAAAAAAAAAAAGGCGATTCTACTCCACCATCCTTTATCTTACCAACAATAGGAGCCAGCTCTACTTGGACCTCCATTTGAAGATTCATGTCCATTTGTAGAGTACCAATAACCTACATATCTTGAGTAGCCTTAGAAAGAAGATCCTCTTGCCCTTTACCCAAAGTACCCTCATCCAAATTCACCAAACCTAGATTCACTTCTCATTGACCAAGATCATCCAAAATATCAAACCTGTTAAAAGTATCATCATCATGTCTCTCCATCAAGGTACTCTTCTGCCCTTAGTTCCTGTTATGGGCCTTGACAGGGACAAAGCCATCCACAAAAACCCCATCACCAAGAATAGGATCCTTCCCCTTATCCACCCTAGGTGAGTTGAGAGGAGGTTGAGAAGGCTAAGAATCCACTGGATTAACCCTTGGGCATCTTCTCTGCAAGTGATGATAATCATGACATGAACGACATTTGAATGGAAGGGTTTCATAATCCAATTATTGCACCTAGGAATAAGGACTTGCACACATCTCCAAAGAATCTGGCAATGGATTACTTAGATCAATTTCTACACAAAGACAAGCAAAGTTCATCACCTTTTTAACCTAAATTTGTTGTGAGGATCCAACTAGTTTTTTGAGCGATGAAGCCAGAAAGTGCAGAACATCATCTCACCAACACTCAATAGGAAACCAAGGAAGTTGAACCCACACAGGGACCCAATTTAGAAGCTCCTCAGAAGGGTTGAAACCCGCATGCCAAGGATTAATAAA
>VDFB02271358.1:689372050-689405335 GCA_007258455.2 Sequoia sempervirens
TATATTGAAAAGTAGAGAATGCTTAATACAACATTGATATAATGTAATGACAACAATCAAGAACTAAGAACCCCCAAGAAGAAGATTCAAATCCTTATTTAAACTACCGGCTAAACAAGGTGGTCAACTCTCACTAACTAAGAGGACACCATTTAGGGAAAGCAAGGAAAAGAGTGGCATAGCAGTTACGTCTGCAAGGAATCCAGTTAGACATGCATGCCTGAACATGGACTCAGTGCTGCAGTAATGCCCGCGATTGCTCAATGCCATAAATACAAGACAGTTACAATTGACTATCATGGGGAATCTGCTGCCGTCGTCCTTCAGTTGACTCCTTTGAGTGATTCCCCTGCATGACCATCTGGCAGTTTCCTTTCTCAACTTAGCATCCATAAATTATGTCCTGCATAGCAATGTCAGTACGCACATTTATAATCACCTTAAAGAACATTCATCAACCATCCACAAAATTAATATAGATAATCCACATAATATGCCAATGTCATTAAAACTTCGTAGAGATAGAGTTAAACCCAATGTCAATGGTTTGAGGGAAACATTATGCAAATATTAACACTTAACTACTAAAGTTCATGACATTGCCAACAAATGGACTATAAATTCTACCCAAAATTTGACCAAAAACTAGGTTCATCAAGTCCTAAAACCCTATTTATGCTATTAGTTGAATAGAATGACATTATTTAATTAATTCACATTTCATCAATTTCAACCAATTAAATAAATTGCATTTATTTAAAAAATTCCTTTAAATTTAACTTTATTTCATCCGAATTAGTTAAATAACGCCAACTATTTAATTACACCATTAAATCACTTTATTCCCCTAAGTCTATTGAATTATTAAGATCATAATAATTTAATTAACTCACTTTCCCTCCAAATTTGAATAATTTGAATAAACTATTCAAAACATTATAAAAATAAAATCAAACTAATGCAACTTTGTTTGCAAAATTCAAACTTGATTTGCAACTTTTGTTTGCAAAAATCCAAAAAGGAATTAGTTAATTAAATCAATTAATTAATCATTCTCAACCACTTTCCTAATTGAGCAAATTACGAATGACTGATTGCTCAATCTAATTCATAATTAATCAATCTAATCCCTGACTTATCAATCTATTCCTCAATTGCACACTAATTACGTAATCTATTTGCACAAGTTATGCCAATCTAAATCCTCTCAACAACCTTCAACCGTTGATCTTGATTCAACATTGTCTAATCTTGATCGTCTAGTTCAAATCACAATTTCTATACAACAAACCTTTTTCCTCACAAAAAAGGATCGAAGAATCAACCTATCTTGCACAATGAAGTACTGCCGAGATCCTAATTGACATTAACAAAGCTTCAACATATCTTTGATCAACAAACACACATTGTTCTTCAAAGCTCTCGCACACAACAATGGAGGCTTCACAGTGATATGAACAACACGACATCATGCGAATACACTCTGACATAGGATGGTAAGATTGTATTTTTTTGGGTTCATGTTTATTTCCTTCTTTCAATAAATTTTTTAAATTCATTAGCTTTATAGTTTCATTTTTTGAGTGAAGGAATAGATCTAGATTCTTTTTTTTATTAGATTAGATTCTTTTTCATTGCAATTATCTTGTTTATACACTTTGAATTTTCCCCTCACACAACATTCAAATATATTATGACCAAGTTGACAAGCAATTCCTCATATAGATACTTTACAAATTTGGATTTTGCAAGGAATGGATACAATGGATTCATAATTATATTTCAAACCCTAGATTCATAGTTTTGGTCAATGGGTCCCAAAACAGCTTCTTTCGGTCATCCAACGGATTAAGACAGGGGGATCCATTGTCACCATCACTCTTTATCCTCATGGAAAATGCTTTGGGAAGAAGCATAAAGATAGTTGCAGAGAGGGGTAGATGGAGGGGCATTAAAATTGCTTCAAACATAGAACTCATAATGCATTAACAATTTTTTGATGACACCATGCTATTTGGGATAGTAAGCTACAACAATGCTACCATAATAAAAATGGTATTGGAAAGGTATTGCTTAGCCTCGGGACAAAAAAATAACTAGAAGAAATTTAATGTCTTATTTTTCAAGGCCAATATAAGGAAACAAAGAGACATTGCAAAATATTTAAACATTAAGATGACAAGATTGCAAGGTAAATTCCTTATACTTCCTCTATTTAGTGGCATAAATAGATCCAACCTATGCCCAAACAAATGTTAGACAAATGTAGGAGAAAAAAAAGCATGTGGAAGAGAATATGGATCACGGTTGTAGGAAAAATCATTATGGTAAGGTTTGTGATGGCCATGCTTCTAAACAATGTAATTGATGTTGTGCATTAGAATCCCAAAAAAATTAAGTGAAACACTTGATCAGATAATGTGGTAGCTATTTTGGAATAGGAGCAAGAACCTAAAAAATATTCCTCTGAATGCTTGGGGTAAAATATGTCAATCCAAGGCCAATGGTAGTGTGGGGTGAAGGAAGATAGTCAACATGAATATAGAAATGAGAGAGAAATTGATGCGGGGCATGTATAATAAAAAAATTAGAAATGGGTTCAGATGCTTAAAAAAAATGCCTTGACTCCCCTTCCCCACAATAATTCTTTCAGTCTTGGATGCTCCGATGGACTCATCAATTTGGAATTTCAAATGTTATATCATGGAAAAGCATCATTTCGAAACATGTATATTGAAATCTAAATAATGGGAAGAAGGCTTCCTTCTGGTGGGATTAATTGAAAGGATATGGGTCAGTGCAAGATCATGGGGGGCCAAACTAGGCTTGTAAGTGGCAATAAAAATTCAAAAAGACAAAGTTACACAACTTGACATAAAAATTTGAATATAGGATATTAACATAATTTGAAAAATATGTAAAAACATAAATGTAGCAAATTGAATGTATTTTCTAAGATAAATTAGTCCCTTCTTGGAAAAAAAGTAAATATATTTGGTGAAAATTTGAAATTTCAATGCAATATACTTACTAAATTTTTCAGGAAAAAAATTACAAGCAAGTGTTTGTCCGGCCACCCTAATGGGGAGAAAAAATACATATTTTATTTTGACTATTTCAATATAAGTAGATGAAACATTCCTACATGTGACACATATTTTTTTGTAATTTATTTGCAAGTAAATATTTAGTTATGAATTTTCTAGTAGAAATTTTTAAAAATATTAAAAAGCCATTTGTTCGACTAGCCTAACTTGGTCAAAAAATTATGATTTTTTTTTTTTTAAAAACTATAGTTTGTCAAGCATGGTGTGTGACACATTTTTTGGATTAAAAAACTGTTTAACCATTTAAAATTTATAGATGTTTTTCAACCAGCCTATCAATCACGACTTTAGTTAGAATGAATATAGAAAATAAATAATAATTATCTATTTAATTCCAAATAAGGCATATCTTATATTTTTGGAAAGCTGACAATTTTCTCTATAGACCCTTTTCATTTCATCAAAATTAGATAAAAAAAGTCATCAGCCACTTTTATGTCATATCGCCACTGTTTGGCCCATGATCCTGCACGGACCCATATGAATCTTTGGATAAAATTCAACACATGGAAGAATTGAAACAATATTATTGGAACAATGGGGATCAAAAGTTGAAAACTATGTGGAAAAGGAGACAATAGATGGGCATGTAGTATGGAAATGGAAATCAACCCAAATGATTAACAGCCCAAATGATCAAAAGGTCCAACTAGAGTATATCCTTAGGGGTAGACCAATTTGGTTATCCAAAGAAGAAGATGATATTATTTGGCGCAAAGGAAAGTTTGAAAGATATCTTGTAAAGTTGGGATACAAAATACAAGAAGCCACCGCACAAAAACAAAATTGGCCAACCTATTTCATGTGGGACAACAAATGCTTCCCAAAAGTTGGTGTTTTCACTATTGGGAAAATGTGTCTCAACCTTGCAATTACATAAGGTACTATTGATATGTATGCGATGAGGGGGGGGGGGGAAGGAGGGCGGTCGCATCCCACCCCTTGTGAGGGGTCCTAGGGGATCATCCCCTTGGTGGAGGTCTGGGGATCGTCCTAGTTTGTCACCCTCTTCATTGATTGTGGCATCTTCATCTTCAGGCAAGGAGACACATGAAAAATTTTCAGAACATCAAGATCATATTCATCATTTCTTCCTTCAATTCCTACTCGAGAATAGGAAGCATCAACACTTGCATGGCTTTGTTTCCTTTCGAAGGAGACAAGTTGTTTGTAACATTAAGATCTTGTTTTGTCTTGGAGACACTTACCATTTGGCAGGTGATCCTGTATCTTTTCCAGGCTATATAGTCTCTCTCCTTTCTCTCCCTATGGAGGTTCTTGTATTGATCCATGTGAAAATATGGTGTACTTGGGAAATTTGGAGTCCTCCTTCCATCCTATCTCACAATTTTTTTCTACATTCATCTCCTTTTTTTGGAGAGGGTTTTATTTCCACC
The DNA here is from genome assembly GCA_007258455.2 of Sequoia sempervirens. Taxonomy (NCBI): domain Eukaryota; kingdom Viridiplantae; phylum Streptophyta; class Pinopsida; order Cupressales; family Cupressaceae; genus Sequoia; species Sequoia sempervirens. The sequence goes on from VDFB02271358.1 coordinate 689,376,555, forward strand.
TAGGTTTTCCCCTTTTCTCAGGTGTGGGAGGATTTTACGCATCTTTATCATACATAGGTACCTAACACCCAGCATAGTTTTGGGACCCCATCATCATCATCTACGCATAATGTTGCATTTTCCTCCCTAAGTTGAACTTAAAAAAAAAAAAAAAGAGGGTAAAAACTTTATTGAATCAAGAAAGCATTACAAAGTCAGAAGAAGGAGGGCACAAGGGGCCAAAACTACAAGAATTAATTCACACCCAAGAAGCACCTCATATCCTTAGCAACCCACTCCTCAAGAATAGGAGCCATATCTTCAAGAAGACTATCCCAATCATCCACACACCAAGAATCAGTCTTTTCCGATGCCCATCTAGCTAGCCCATCAGCCACCCTATTCCACTCCCGCGGAATATGACAGAAAACAATGGAATCGAAAGTATCACTCAGAGAAACAATCTGTTTAACAACCAAATCCAACTACCAATTCACATCCTCTAAATTTTGATTATTCAACATATCAATAACCACCTAGGAATCAGCTTCACAGACAATCCGCCACCATCCAAGGGCCACCGCACGCTCCATCGCCATGAGAATAACACTTGCCTCCATAAGATTATTAGTTTGCAAACCACAATACATGGAAAAGAAGAAGGCCACCACTCCAAGGCTATCTCTACCAATACCACCAACCTCAGAATGCCTAGGATGACCTCTAGATGACCCATCAGTATTAATTTTTATCTCCCCTAAAGCAGGTGGGCACTAAAAGCCCTCGCAAGCAACCCTTTCATGCTCATGCCTATGCTGCACTTTGCACAAGGTACCCCTGTCCCCAGTGGCAAGACCCAGGGCATTTACAACACCCAAGTCCCCAGGAGCAATCGACACTGACAAGTCACACTTCGCAGTCAAAGTCTCCTGCAAAGCTCCAAGAATTCGTCACCAAAGTTGTCCCATAAGCAATTTTTTATCTAGGAAAATTCTTCTATTACGCTCCAACCAAATTTTCCAGACAGTCAAGCTAGGACCAATTCTCCAAGCAATTTTTAGAAAAGAGGTTGTGGCAGGAGAAGAGCCCTATCTTTTCCAAAAATCCTCCAAAGAAGAGACATGGCAACACGGTAAGCTCCAAAGATTCCACCAGTGATGCCAGATATTCCTAACAAAAGAACACTGAAAAAAAGAGATGCAATAAGCATTCCTCCTATTGACCACACAAAATGCACATGGAGGGGCCCCCGTTTGCAAAGGTTGTCCCAAGTAAGACATTTACCATGAACCATAAACCAGCAGAAAAAATTACACTTGGGCCAAGTAAATTTATTCCAAACATGCTTCCACCAAGAAACCTGGGAGTTCCCAAAAGCTTGTTTATCCAACACCTGATAGCCAGAAGCAACCGAAAATTTGCCTTTCAAGTCAGGACCCCAAGTAAGAACATCTCCCCCATAGAGAGAATTACAGGCACGACTTGATAAGATCTTAGCAAGCTCTCGACAATCCTCCACTGAACCACCAGGCAGCCAATCTAAGGGATCCTTCCACCTGGCTGATGAGCCTTAAATATGCTCATAGTTTGAACTTTTGATACTCTTACTTTTGTTATTAATAGTTATTAAACCTGTTGATTAAAGACTTTTCGGGTGGTATCCTGTAGCAACGAATTCCATATTCCTGTAGCTTGACAACTTCATTAATTACTTTTTTGACCTCCCGTATGGCTGATGTATGCTTATGATTTTGGATAATGGAATAGGATTAATGTGTGATTAATGAATGGATGTCGTGTCACTTGTGTGTATGCTTTCCTTCACCTCTGTTAGTTATTGCAGGTTGTTGGAGGGAGCAGAAGCTGATCAAGCGCAAAGAATCTCGGCTTTGTTGAAAAAGTTGTTCTAGTAATAACTCTTTGGCCGAATATTTGAGGAGCTTTAACGATCCTTTGATCTAGGGAGTGTGTAAGGATATATTCTCTCTGGGTCGCGTCGAGCAGATAGACTTTCATTTATGAATATCTGTTCCGCGGATTGAGAATGTATTTATGATCATGACTCCTTCTGTTAGTTAGTTAGTTGTCTTTTTCATTTAAACAACTGTTCCTCTTGCGTGAGTGAATGAGGATGAAACAGTATGTGTTAAAATTAAGTTGAATAAGCAATAGAGTTCTGTGTTAAGTTTTATTTTTAAACAGAGTAATCAATGTATCCTAGTTCTGAATATGAATAAAATTCGATGAAGCTTTGAGTCAACTTCTTGTGTAATCTAGTTGATGCTTGCTAAGGGGCCCCACTTAGTAAGTATTATGTAGCAAGTTGTTGTAGTTAACTATTCATTTCATTTTGATTACTAGTTAGAATCTATTTCCGTAGATTTCAACACAAACTCAGCCTTGTATTGTTCCTGCAGCATCGAGAATCCATCCCTGTGTCTATTCCTCCAACATAAGGCCAGTTCACAGTTTGTCCTTTAATAATAGCTGTTATGATTTTTGTTTTAGCCAAGTTGTGTCTAAGTTAAAAAGCTTTGCATTGCATTTATTTTAAGCATTTGTTTTCTATAGATGGTGACTGGAAACTAGTACTTAGTGCACATACCGTGCTGCTCCATTTCAAGTATACGTTCCCTGGTTTGATAAAATAAATGAACGACCATGAGAAGATGTGAGTAGCCTGTTGGAATGTCCAATTCCCAGGTTTAGTTCTGCTGTGACTTTTATATCCTTTTGTGGGCGTGACCATTTTTGGCACCGTTGCTGGGGATGGTGTCAATCTAAGAACCTTCTATAGTCATTATTAGCAATAGTTTAGTTAGTTTTTCAAAATATTTTAAAATACCATTCATTTTCATTGCATGCATAGAAGGAGAGACACTCAGGGAAGATTTCTCCCCAACCTGCCATTCATTGCCAAGAAAACTGAACCAGCTTATAGCCTATTTGAGGATGAAGGAGACTTAGATACTGACCCATTTGTTGAAGATATGTGTGCTGACTTGCTATTCGGCCCATTTGACGAAGAACCTAAAGAAAATCCATTTTCTCCTATACTTGGTTAGGTGAACATGGCATGTAATCCACCGAATCGACCTCCTGCTTTTGAATTCGCCATTACTCCCCAACAAAACAATGGCAACCTTAAGAATATTCCTTCTTCTTTGCTTCCCAAGTTCTATGGATTAGTCACAGAAGACCCAAAGACCTTGTTCGAGTTTGATATCCTCTGTCGCAGTTATGACTATACTTTAGATGCTCACAAACTGAAATTGTTCCCTGTTACCTTGAAGGAGGGAGCTCTCAGATCGTTCATGAGTCTGGGAAGGGGTGTTGTTGATAGTTGGCCAGCCATGCAAACAAAATTTCTTGAGAAATAGAAGGAATACTATAAGAGTGGCAGTAAAGGTGATGACATATTTCAAATTCAACAGAAGGAAGATGAAAGCCTGGAGGATTATATATCAAGATTCCTATTTTCTCTGAAAAAGAATTCAGACCATACTCTTAATGAAGAATCTCAGAAATTACTTTTTCTAAGGGGAATCAATGATACCTGCATAGATGCCTTGGACCTGATGGGAGGCGGTGATATCACTCAAGCATTTTGGGATGATCTCATGAAGATATGTCTCAATTACTCCTGAGCAAATGTGAAGAAGGGTAGAGGTCATCAAGCTGCAATGAGAAAGTCTTCTTCTAGTGGAGTTTCACAGATGGAGATAAAAAATTTGCTGTCTGATTTTAAGCAGGATATCATTAACAATATGGCTATACAACTAGACACTATGCAAGCTAGGAAGAAACATGAGGAAGCTGAAGCAATTTTGGTCGAGTTCTGTCCACATTGCAGATAAAAGAAACGTGACTATTGATGCAAGATGGTGGCTAATTTGGAAGCTAAATAATTACCTACTGACTTTAAGCCAGTAGAAGGTGATGATGATCAAGTGTTCTTTGTTGCACATAGGAGACCATGGGCTCAAAGACAAGGTATGCCTCAAGACCCTTTAACTTTTGGTAATCCTTATTCTAGCTATAATAACCAATGGCAACCTACATATGGACCACCACCACCTTGGAATGCATCTTGGCCACCTTGGCCTAACTATCAGACCCCTCAATGGCAATCTCCCCAAGGAGGTTGGCAGCAGTCACAAGGATAATGAACTCCACCCCCAGGTAACTGGCAGCATAATCCTCAATGAAAAATTTCTCAACAATGGTAGAACCAATCCCCTGGGTTCCTGTAGCTTCCACAGCCACAACCTTAGGCCCTCATGCCACCTCCTACAACAACTGCCACAAATACTGGCCCTCCAAAACAAATGCCTATGCCTGCTTAGCCATTGCCAAATCCAAATAATAAGCAACAACAACAGCCACAATAACCACAACAACCCATGTATTTTGCTGAAGCCAACCAATATCTAGCTTATGCCTTAAACATTAATAATATCCATTTGAGGTCTGGAACCACTCTTCCTGCTCCACAACCGCCTCTAATTACTGAGATACCAGATTCTTCCTCTGAAGAACCTACTGCACCTGCTGATCCTACTGCGCATATGCCTATAACTGATATGGTTTCTAAGGAGCCTGTTTTGCAAAGTCAAGACAAACCACCTTTTCCTCAGAGGTTACAAAGTACCACACCTAAATCCATGGAAGAACCCACTTTTGACATTCTGGATCAGCTAAAGAATGTACAAATTCAAATTCCTTTATTTCAGGCCATTAAAAATATTTCAATTTATGGAAAAGCCATTAAAGATTTCCAAACAATTCATGTCTTAGGAAAATTGGCTGATATAATGTTGAAAAATATAGTTATTCCAAAGTACATTGATCCTGGAAGTCCTGTAGTGCAAATACATATAAATGGCCAAATTGTAAAAAATGTTTTGATTGACCTTGGTGCTACCATCAATGTCATTACCAAGCACACTATGGACTATTTGAACATCCTAAATATTTGGTCTACACCTATAGTCCTGCAGCTTGCTGATAGCTCCATAGTCAAACCTGATGGACTGGTGGAAGATGTAATTGTCACTCTTGAATTTTGGGAGTATCTAGCTGATTTTACAATATTATCTACTAAGGCAACTTTAGGAGGATACCCTGTTATCCTAGGTAGACCATGGTTAGCAACTACTGATGCTTTTATAGGATGCTGTTATGGAGATATGACTATTTCTGATGGACAGTCCACAAAAAAATTGGCTTTGTATCTACCTGCTAGACCTCAACCAGATTTGTCCCAACCTGTTTGGCTAGATGTGGGGGAAGAAACTGAAGAAGCCAATTCGTTGGTTCAATTAATGATGCTCCAAACTAATCCATTCTCACAACTTCAGAATGAGGATGCCTTGCTTTTTCAAATTCTACAGTCTAACTCTGATACAGGTAGTTCATCTGATCCAAATAGTAGTCATCTACAATGTTTCCTACAACAACTTAATTCTGAGAGTTTGCTACCTAAACTTCCTGTAATTTTTCATAACTTGCTTCCACAAGAGGTACACACCTCACCTGTAGATTCTATGAGTGATCTCAGTAAGCAGATAGAATTGTCTCCAAGTCACTGTTTGAATATCAATAGCAAGCTGTCACAATCTCAACAGGCTGTCCTACTCAAAATGCTGCAAGATCAGCATAAAACTTTTGCATGGGAATATAGGGACATGAAAGGAATAGATCCTCAAATTTGTACTCATAGGATCTATATCAAAGAAGACTGTTTACTAGTTAGGCAGCCTCAAAGAAGAATAAATCTAGCACTTAGAGAAATAGTAAAAAATGAGCTTCAAAAATTGCTTGATGCTGGTTTTATCTACCCAATCTTTGACAGTCAATGGGTCTCTCCGTTAGTTATTGTCCCTAAGAAAGGTGGAAAATGGAGAGTGTGTAGATTACAGAGAGTTGAATACTGCCACTAAAAAAGATCACTTTCCACTGCCGTTTGTAGACCAAGTGCTAGACTCACTATTTGGTAAAAGCTATTTCTCCTTCTTGGATGGCTATAGTGGATACAATTAGATAAAAACTGCCCCTGAAGATCAAGATAAAACTAATTTTACCTATCCATGGGAAACATTTGCTTACTCACTCTTGCCTTTTGGTCTATGTAATGCACCAGCAATATTTTAGAGAGCAGCAATTAGTATTTTTGCTGATATATCTCATGACTGTATGAAAATTTATATGGACGACTTCAATACTTATGGGGTTACATTTGAAGAAGCACTGGTAAATTTAGAAAAAGTATTAGAAAGGTGTAGAGAGAAAAATTTGTCTCTGAATAGTGAAAAGAACTTTATGATGATGTAAGAAGGTATTGTTCTAGGCCATCATCTCTCCAAGAATGGAATTCAGGTTGACCCTGCTAAAATTAAAGTTATTATGAATTTAAAAACTCCTACAAAACAAAAGGATGTCAGAAGATTCCTTGGCCATGTAGGGTATTATAGAAGGTTTATAAAAGATTTCAACAAAATTGCTAGTTCACTATATGCCTTATTAACTAAAGATTCTGCATTCGATTGGACAGAGGCCTGTGAAAATCCTTTCCTACAGCTAAAGGACTTGCTTACTAAAGCCCATATTCTTCAAGGTCCAAAATGGACTCTGCCTTTCCACATACATGCAGATGCTTCTGATTTTGGCATAGGGGTAGTCTTAGCCCAAAAAGAAAATTCAATTGAGCATGCTATCTATTTTATCAGCAAAAACGTTCAAGGTCCTGAGCTAAATTACACTGTCACAGAAAAGGAGTTGTTAGCAGTAGTGTATGCTTTGAATAAATTTAGGCATTATATCACAGGTTATCAGATATTTGTCCACACCGACCATGCAACAATTAGGTATCTGATAAACAAGCTTGCCATCTCTGGTAGGTTGGCAAGATGGCTCCTGTTGTTGCAAGAATTTGACATTACAATCATTGATAAACCAGGAAGAGCTAATATTGTGGCTGATTTTTTATCAAGGCTTCAAACAACTGCACCTATTGAACAAGAAGTCATTGATGATAGGTTCCCTGATGAACACCTGTTTTTCATTACTACACACACTCCATAGTATGTAGACATTGCCAATTATCTAGCAGCAAGCAAAATACTAGCTCACTTCTCCCCAAAAGAAAAGAACCTATTAATTGAGAAAAGTTTTAACTTTTCATGGATTGCAAATTATCTATTTTACACAGGCCCTGATCAAGTTATGCAAAGATGTGTAAGAGAAGATGAGACTTATGATATCTTGCATGCTTGCCATGATGAACCATGTGGGGGACATTTTGTAGCCAAGAGAACATCATTGAAGGTTCTTACAACAAGATATTATTGGCCAACATTACACAAGGATGCTGTAGCTTATACAAGGAAATGTAATAGATGCCAACATATGGGAAGACCAACCAGGTCAGATGAAATGCCACTATATCCACAGGTAATAGTCACCCCCTTTGATAAATGGGGAATGGATTTTGTTGGACCAATTGATCCACCATCAAATGGTAAGTCATATATTCTAGTTTGCATGAATTATGTAACAAAGTGGGTTGAAGTAAAGGCAATGACTCATGCTCGTGATAACAAGGTTGCTAAATTTTTTTATGAGCAAATTTTCACTAGATTTGGAGTTCCCAGAGAGCTTGTAACTAATCAGGGAGCTCAGTTCACATCCAATTTGATCACTGCACTAATGAATGACTATAAAATTAAGCATAAGAAGTCCAGCCCCTATCACCCTCAAGCCAATGGTCAGGTGGAGGTTACAAATAGGGAAATAGAGGCAATCCTAACAAAGACAATGCAACTCCATAGGAAAGATTGGAGCAGTAGACTTCCTGAAGCAGTCTGGGCCTACAGAACTACATGAAAGACAACAACTGGGTTTACACCTTTTGAACTGCTTTATGGGAAAACAACCATGTTGCCTATTGAATTTGAGCATAAAACTTTGAGGACAACTCTCGAACTCAATATAGACATTTCTGAAGCATAGAAGGAATGTCTCCTGCAGCTTAATGCCTTGGATGAAATGAGAAAAGCTACCCTATAGCATACAAAAGCAGTCCAATAGCAAATGAAGAAATGGCACGATCAACACATCAAAACAAAGCAATTCTTTGCTGGTGATTGGGTTTTGTTATATGATTCCAGATATCAAGAAAACCAAGGTAAGCTCACAACCCGCTGGCTCGGTCCCTATGAAGTTCAGAATGTGTTTGACAAAGGATCAGTACAGCTGGCCACAATTGATCCAGTCCGTTTCAAATTGCTAGTTAATGGACACCAACTGCGGTTATATCATAAGCCGACATCAAAGGAAGAGTTCTTGAAAAAGTTTGTTTCAACTAGTCTTCCTGCAGCAAAAGGCTTAGGCCTTTTTCCTGCAGCTTCTCTTTAAGTATTATGTTGACCTCCCATAATAAAGTTTTCTTTTTTTAAAAAGAAAACCACTTTTCTTCATTTTTTTTCATCTATCACATCATTCATTCCTTTATCTACCACGTCATCCATATTGTCACTCCGCCTCATTCATGCATTCAATCTCCTAGCTATCATTTCATGATATGCTATTGTCCTTTATGGCATGCCCGAGAACTAAATTCAAGGTATGAAAAATATTTTCATTATCACATAATTTATTCTTTCTGTTTATTCATTAATTGTAATGTATATGTCAGCCGTAATTGTACGCTTTAAACTTATCACCCTGCACATGTGAGGACACATGACGAATGCTAAGTAGGGGGCAGGGGTATTCTAATTTAAAATTTTCCTGTGCCAAATTTACGTTTGCCAAAATAGTTATGTTCTTGTACTTTCTTAAGTATGATTGCGAAGCCATATCCTAAGAATAAGCTAACTCCTTAGTTTAAGTAGTTATTAAAATTATTTTATGCAAATGTCTAGTTGTTATTCTTGGTAAGGAAAATGAAGTGCAATAAGGAAGAAGAGTTTTTTGAAAGCTTTCAGCATCAGTTTGAGTTTTTGTTTTAAGGGTTTTTGATCATGGGTGGCCAACTGGTGAGGCACGAGCCTGTGGCTCATGAGCCGTTGACACAGGATCCTTAGTTAATGCAAGAATTTGCCAATTGTGGATGGTTAAATTATTTCTTGAGAATTGATTCTTTTGATGAAGAGGTTGCGGTCAAATTTTTAAAAACATTTTCATAAAATGAGGCTACGGTATGGGGCTTGGTAGTGGCTGTGATAGAGGAAAGAATTGTAGAAGTTACTGGATTACTGGCAGTTGGTGAAAATTTTCCTGTTGGAAGGGATGCTGTCTCTGCTAGGGCAAAGTTTATCCTACCAGCTGATGGGCCTTTGGAAATCTCAAAGCAAGGGTGCAAAAGAATGTCCCTGCCTTATCCATACTCTGAATACGCCATCTTTATTATCAGGTATTTAACTTGTGAAGGGCGCTTCTCTTACCTACATTCATATCATTTCAAATTATTAAGTCACATGAGACATGGACTGGTAATGAATGTTCTGATTTTCTTGTTAAACCTTTTGCAAAATAGTGCACATGAAATCCAAAAGGGTAAAGGAAACTCTGCCACACATCATGCCCTAATAAAACTTTTGATTGAGTGATCTTTAAGGGATGTTTCACCTCTTTCCTGGAATGAGTTTGTTGCCCGAAAAGGTCTTCAACCACCTGAACCCCCTAGGGAACTACCTATGCAGCCTAGAAGAAAGAAAATGAGAATTGAGTCCACAAGTACAGAAACAGAGCAAGAATCTGCTGCTCCTGCAACACCCAATCCTGCAGCTTCTATACCAATGTCCTTTACTGGTGTGCAAACAATGTCCATCGCTAGGGGAGAAAAAGGAAAGAAAATTGTAGATGAGTCATCTAGGGTAGTGCAGACTTTTGAGTCGGACCCACATACTCAAAAACAAAAACTTTTTGCCTCATCCTCTCCTACGAAGTCTTCGCCTGTCTCTGTCTCTCCTGCAGCAACACCCGTTAATACTCCAATATCTTCTTCCCCTGCCGAGTCTGGATCTTCAAGACTAGCTAGGAAGAGGACTGCTAAGGAAGCATCCTTTGCTATTGCCTCTTATGCAAAACTACCAAGAAGGAGTTCATTGAGAAAACAGTCTAAGCCTGCTACAACCTCTGTTCAAATAGAAACTGTCATAATATTGGAGGACTTTGCTGAATCAGGTCATGATAACTCCTTGGGTATGTCTACAAATGTTCCACAAAGCTCCTCTGCTGTTCCTAAGGCAGCACAACCTAGTAATGTTGATAAGGGGAAAATGCTGAGTCTGGATGACTTAGCTTGTGCGGCTGAGAAAATTTCTGAGAAAGAACAATCTTCTTCCATGTAGCAATAGGGCTTCATCCTGCAGTAAGAGGATTTTGTCCTACAACAAGAAGAAGGTGTGCTTGAACTGCATGAAATACCCTATGATAATCCATTTCCCACTAAAGTTTGCACAAATTTAGTTGTGTACAAAAGGACTCTACTGATTGCATACTTGGAATTTCTGAAAGTTAATTGGAAGCCTGTGTCATTCCAGACTTTATGTTTTCACCATCTCGCCAAAATTGAAGTCCAACAAAGTTTATGGGATGAGGAAAAGAAAAAGATACAAAGGGAAATTGAAAAGAAAAAGCAAGAAATTCAAGATATGCAAAAGAAAATGGATGAAATGATGGAAATAACTGGAAAAATAATGGAGTGTAGGCCGCCACCCAAAGTATATGCAATGTGCCTCAAGGAACAATTTCTTTGGTTCAAACTAATGAGGATATTCAAAAATTTGGATCTTAATATTGAAACAACCAAGGAATTCTATGATGCCTATGAAGTGGCCCCTAATTGGTTGAAAAACTCCATATGTGAACTTTATTTACATGGTTATTTAATTCCTACAGAAAATGAATGGAACCCACTCCTTTATATAGGTGATATCCATCTAAGAGCACTTATGTCTTGGGCTGCAAATGAGGTCAACTATGGGAGACAATTGGAAAAATATGAAGAAGCAGAAAGAGATGAACCTATTCTTCTAAGAGCTGAGAGTTCAAATCCACGCATAGTTTTAAGAACCTGGCTTAAAGTTACTTATGGATCAAATTACCCTTAGGAAAGAGAGAAAATTTTTGACATCAGAAAATAGGTATACAGTGAGTTCAAAGAGCAGAAATATATATTTTGGAAACTTGCCTATTCCAGGATTGAGGCAAGGTGGGAGAAATTGACGAATGGTCTAAAAAAGACAGAGCCTCACAACCCTTTGAACTTCACAGCAGCACTTAAGAGAACATAAAGGTACATGCAACTGGGTTTGCAAAGCAGATTTGAATTATGGATGAAACTGACCTTCCAACCCCCAGTTTTAATATGGCCGCTCTATCCCTACCAAGCCAAGGAAATCAATGAAGAAATAGAAAACTGTAGATTTGAAAGATGGGAGTTTACCCGAGGTTTTTACTACAAGTTTGGAACTTCGCTGTAATGTCATGCTTCTCCAACAAATTTTAGGGAAATAACAAGAAAAGTCAATGCTGGAGGACCAACATTATGATAAGTAGGGGGTAGAATGATGAGCCTTAAATATGCTCATAGTTTGAACTTTTGATACTCTTACTTTTGTTATTAATAGTTGTTTAAACCTGTTGATTAAAGACTTTTCGGGTGGTATCCTGTAGCAACAAATTCCATATTCTTGTAGCTTGATAAATTCATTAATTACCTTTTTGACCTCCTGCATGGCTGATGTATGCTTATGATTTTGGATAATGGAATAGGATTAACATGTGATTAATGAATGGATGTTGTGTCACTTGTGTGTATGCTTTCCTTTTCCTCTGTCAATTATTGCAGGTTGTTGGAGGGAGCAGAAGCTGATCAAGCACAAAGAATCTCGGCTCCATTGAAGAAGTTGTTCTACTAATAACTCTTTGGCCGAATCTTTGAGAAGGAGCTTTAACGGTCCTTTGATCTAGAGAGTGTGTAATGCTATATTCTCTCTGGGTCACGTCGAGCAGATAGACTTTCATTTATGAATATCTGTTCTGCGGATTCAGAATGTATTTATGATCATGACTCCCTTTGTTAGTTAGTTACTTGTATTTTTCATTTAAATAACCGTTCCTCCTGCATGAGTGAACAAGGATGAAACAGTATGTGTTAAAATTAAGTTGAATAAGCAATAGAGTTCTGTGTTAAGTTTTATTTTCAAATAGAGTAATCAATGTATCATGGTTCTGAATATGAATAAAATTCGATGAAGCTTTGAGTCAACTTCTTGTGTAATCTAGTTGATGCTTGCTAAGGGGGCCCACTTAGTAAGTATTCTATAGCAAGTTGTTGTAGTTAACTATTCATTTCATTTTGATTACTAGTTAGAATCTATTTCCGTAGATTTCAACACAAACTCAGCCTTGTATTGTTCCTGCAACATCGGGAATCCATCCATGTGTCTGTTCTTGCAGCATAAGGCCAATTCATAGTTTGTCCTTTAATAATAGCTGTTATGATTTCTGTTTTATCCAAGTTGTGTCTAAGTTAAAAAGCTTTGCGTTGCATTTCTTTTAAGCATTTTTTTTCTATAGATGGTGACAGGAAACTAGTTCTTAGTGCACATACCATGCTGCTCCATTTCAAGTATACGTTCCTTGGTTTGATAAAATAAATGAATGAACATGAGAAGATGTGAGTCGCCTGTTGGAATGTCCAATTCCCAGGTTTAGTTCTGCTGTGAATTTTATATCTTTTTGTGGGTGTGACCACTGGCCACAGAAATTTTCCCCAAAGATTGTTGAAATTTGAAATCCGCCACATGACTCCAACCCATCTCCACAAAATACTAACATAAATCTTGGAGGTGGGGATGAGAGGACACAATGGGTGGGTATCCATCCCAAGAATCATGCTAGAAGAGAGCCTTCCGACCCCCATTACAAATCCAAAAAATTCCCTGTTTAACTAGCTTTGCACCTCGTTTAAGGGTATTCCAGATCACTGAGCCTTTCCCCTCCATACCAAATCTTGAAACCTCCCTATTGTCCATCACCCCCAAATATTTGAAGGTTAGAATTTTAGCTCAGCACATGTGTTGTTGAGAGCACCAACACCAATATAGCTTAGCAGCCAAGGCCCGCCCATTCAAATCTGCCCACCGTAGATCAAGACCCCCCTCCTGTTTTGGCCTACAAACAACATCCCACTTCACCAAACTCCATTTTATATGAGTAAGATTACTAGCCCATAGAAATTGATGAGATAATTTATTGAAGTCTTTAATAAAACTTGAAGGAGCAGAAAGAATAAAGCACTTATAAATAGGGAGAGCCTGGACCACCGACTTTAGAAGAGTCACTCTACCTACTGAAGAGAGCCACCTGCAAGTCCAATGACTGACCAATCTTCTGAACTTATCAAGAGTCTCCTGCCAAAACCATTTGGGGATAAAGCAAACCACAAGAGGGATTCCAAGATAGGAAAAAGGAAGTGAGCCAATTTAGAACTGAAGGATACCAACAATTCTCCTTTGAATACCCTTAGGAGTGTGGAATAAATATATGAAGGACTTCCCCTCATTTATGCGCTGCCTTGAAGCCGCCAAGTAACTATCCAACACACTACACCAATTAAGAGCCTCCTCAACCTTTGCCTTGCCCATCAAGGCAGTATCATCAACAAACTACAGATGAGACTGAGGGGGAATATCTTCTCTCCAACTCCATCCCTGGAGCAAGCCGCTAGTAACCTGAGCATGGATGAGCCTTCCTAGGCCTTCAGCAAGAAGGATGAATAAGTAAGGAGATAGGGGATCTCCCTACCTAAGACCTCTAGAAGCACCAAACAAGCAAGTGGGCTCACCATTGATAAGCACCGAGAAGGAAGAGGAAGTGACACAACTCTGAACCCAATCAATCCAGCCCTCAGCAAAGCCAAAAGCTCTAAGTATTTTAATTAGAAAGCTCCATTTAACATGATCATAAGATTTAGCCATGTCCAACTTGATAAACATAGACTTATCCTTTGAGGATTCCATAGAGTGTATGGCCTCAACAACAATAACCACCCCATCCATGATTTTCCTACTAGCAAAAAAAACCCCATGTTCTTCAGAGATTAAATCCTCAAGCCAAGGTTTCATCCTTTTCGCAATCAACTTAGTAATAATTTTATACACAACATTACATAGTGCAATAGGTCTAAACAGATCCAAGGAGTTAGCTCCCTCCACCTTAGGAATAAGAGCTAAAAAAGTAGCATTAAGGGATTTCAACATTTGTTTATGCATAAAGGATTCCTGAACAACCTCCAAAAGGTCCAATTTAACCACTTCCCAGAACTCCTAGAAAAATTCAACTGGGAACCCATCAGGTCTAGGCTCTTTACCTTTCTTCATTTAGAACACAACATTCTCAAGCTTCGACAAGGTAATGGGAGAAAGCAAAGATTCATTCATTTCATTAGTCACCAGCTTCGAGATACAATCTAAAATCCTTGCTTCATCCTCCTCCATAGGAGGTGAATCCTCAGAGAATAGGGTAGAAAAATATCGAATGCATTCAACATTTAAATAGAAGCTGAAGATGACAAAGTCTCCCCACCAGGCAACAAGATAGAAGAAAGAGCATTACCTTGTATTTGATCCTTAACTGAGTTATGGAAAAAAGAAGTGTTCCAATCACCAGCCTGAAGCCATTCAATACGAGACTTCTGTTTCCAAAAAATATCTTCTCTTAACTCCCATTCCTCTAACTTTTTTAATGCAACAACCTCTAACAAACTCAACTCCTCCGAGAGGCCTTGATCCCGAATATGCCTGGTGATTAGATCTAGATTATACTAGGCCATCTATTTTTCCTGAAATAAATTACCAAAATGCTGCCTATTCCATCTTTTCAATATGTATTTAACATACTGGAGCCTCTTTGAGAAAGAGTACATAGTAGTGCCATATGCTGGCTTCCCCTGATCCCACCAACCAGGGAGAAAATCATGAAAATATTTATCCCTGAGCCACATGAGTTGGAACTTAAAGGATTGTCAAGCACAACGTTGAGGCATAGCTGCCACCAGCTTAATAGGCCAATGGTCAGAACCCCGACTATCAAGAATTTCAGAGCTTGTCATCCACCTGTCCCCCAATCAAAAACTAGACACCATAAATCTATAAAGTCTTTCAGAAATAGAAGCATCTCCAGTTCTCCTATTATTCCAAGTAAAAAGACCATTGCCCAGCTTGAAATCCACAAGATTCAAAGCAGAGACATTGTCCTGGAGCAACAACACGGAAGCCTCCAGCCTTGCTATACCACCCCTCTTCAAAGAAAGCTCCATGATAGCATTAAAATCACCTCCAATGATCCAAGGATGGTAAGGAAATAAGTTGCGAACTAAACGAATGTTGGACCACAAGAGCTACTTTCCCGACAACTCCACAGGTGCATACACATTGGAGAAGAGTGCTATTTCCCTAGACATAAAACAAGAGGCCACCATGGAAAGGGAGGACTTAAAAGACACCCAGCAAAAGGGGCAGATCTTGTGCGGGTTCCATAAGCATGCCACCCCACCAGAAGACCCCTGAGCACCAATGCATTGGCAGTCACCATTCCTCCATAACTTAGGAACTAAATCCATCATACCCTCCACCAAAAGCTTAGTCTCCTGCAGAAAAAGAACATCGGGCAAATGACTCCCAATCAAATCCCAAACAACTTTTTGTCTAGGGCCATTGTTCAAGCCCCTTATATTCCAAGAGAGAACTATCATTTCGAGGGGCATGAAAAATGGGAATCTAGAGTCTTGACTGACCCCGACTCCACCAAAGTCTCCCCTATCATCCTAATCTTCTCCTCGTCCTTCTTCCTTCCCAGCTTAGAGTTTTTCTTAGGCCCCCCTTCTTGAGGGATTTTTGCAAAACACCCAACTGAGAGGACGTCTTGATAATATTCTTACCCACCTCTGAACCCACTTTCTGCAAGAGGTGATTCTTGTCCACACTATCTTTCACTACCTCAACACTACCACCCAACTTATCCTGAACCTCCAACTATCGATCTGTCCCTAAAGCCACGGTCCCATCAGCAAGTGAAATCATAGGTGCCTCTGAATTGAGCAATGCCTGTCCAAGAACTTTCTCAACCTCATCACAACATGGTAATCCCACACCCCCCTATTGGGGAGCATGTGAAGCCTCAACCGAAGGGTCATGTAGATCCATATCCAAAGTCCCCTGATCCAGATCCAAAAATCCTGGGTTCACCTCCTGCTGACTAAGATCCTCCAACACCTCAAACCTGTTGAAAGTGTCCTCCTCCTACTTTTCCTTCAAAGTCCTTTTATGAACTTTATTTTTGTTTCAACCACTAACTGGAATAAAACCATCTTCCCTACCACCAAAACACTGAAAGGGATTCTTGGCCTTGTCCACCCTGGGCAGGTTAGCCGAAGGCTAAGAATATTGAGTCTCCAAAGGCTTGGCCTTCGGACATCTACACAGAAGGTGACCATATTCATGACAGAAATGACAACGGAAAGGAAGCGTTTCATAATCAAGCTGCTGCACCCATGAGTAATCTCCTGCACTCACTTCTAAAGAGTCTGGCAATGGTTTACTTAAATCAATTTCCACACAGAACTGAGCAAAATTTATTACCTTTTTGAATTGTGTTTGCTGTGATAGACCCACGGGTTTCCATAGCTTCGAGGCTAATATAAACAACACATCCTCTCGCTAGCATTCCACTGGGAGCCTTGGAAGACGAACCCAAATCGGAACTCGATTCAAAAGTTCCTCCGCCGAGTTGAAGCCAGCATGCCATGGCTTAATGAACAAGCCCACCTGGTTCAAAAACCCTATTCCGATCCACCAAACAATCAAATGTAACCATGAAATAATTATTTTCTAGGAGGCGGATCTCCATCTCTCCTTCAGGCATCCATGTCGTTTGAGCCCACCTCTCCAAAAATTGCAAATAAATTTTCAAACCTAAGAATTTGCAGTAAAGAGAGTGCCTTGAATAATAATCAATGTCTTCAGCCATCATCTCCATTAGAATGACTACACTCGGCCTCTCTTTACATCATTCAAGGCACCCATTAATCTTTGGAATTCTAGGCCCTCCTGCCGGACCCTATGCAACATTTTCAGGTTCCATTGAAAAAAGATTATTCTCAAAAACCTTTGAGTTCTGAAGAGTTGGTTTCAAACCAATCGTCGATTGGAAATCCATTTTGGGGCCAACCCTAGAAGATTCCCCATGCAACATAGAGGGAAAAAATGCCCTACTCCGACATGCAAACCCCTAGAAACCCCAAGAACAAGACAGACTTCCATGGGAAGACGCACCTCACAACCCCACCCCACCACAGATGAAGGCACACACCTATTCTCCTGCCTTAACACCAATACCAGTTCACAAACCCCGCTCTACACCCCACCCTTGACTTGGAAAAGCACACCTTCCAACACACGTATCCTTAACAAAGAATGTTCATGTCACAGCCACGTTCTAACCCTAGGTCACATCCACCAAATGACAAAGGGAAAGGAGAGCCGGTCGCGAGCAAACAGGGACAGCCAGCCACCGAACGCCCACCAAAAACACAGACCAAGGTTTGCAGAATACCCACCCCTCCCTACACACAGACAAATGTCCCCCACTCCATGCATAGCAAGAAAGAAAAGAAGAGGAGCTAGGGTGCGGATGCCCTAGCTCAATACGGGAAAAACTAGAGACGCCATCTCCAAGATTCTAGATTGAATCATGAGCCTATTTTTTCAAAACTAACACTCAAAGTTGAACTTATGGGGGGGTGTTAGTGTAATTAATTAATTATTACACTAGCATAAGTTAACTTAGGTCATACATCATTTAGTCCTAGGTTGCATTTTTAATAAATCATTTAATAATGGGGTAATGTACCCTTCCTTGTTTGTAGGGATAAGATTCCTTTTAGAAGATGAGTTGTCCTTCTAGAACTTATCTCAACATTTAATAATTTCCTAGATAGGGTTCACATGTTGTCACATGTTGTTAGATCATGACACATGGCAACATCTCATGCATCTTAGGTTTTCTCTTTTTCCTATATAATCAGGCATTTTTTTCATTTGTAACATATCAATCATATCATCAATATAGAATCTCTATTATGCATGCCTAGTTGCAACACTTTCTATGTGGTTGATTATCTTTCCTAGAAAAGGTCCTCCATTGAAGATTTTAGAGCTTTAGGGACTATGCATCCATAATCTCAACAATAAAAATGTTCACTGGAAAGTATTTAACAATGATGAGCAAATTTTATCTTTCTTTCCTGAAGAGGATCAATTTTCTATAGTGAATCAAGAGAAATTAAAACAACACTATGAAGATTAGATCATACAGCTGAGGACAAACAAGTTACCCAAGGGTTTTGTTACCTTGGAGTCTATTTTTAATTATGATGATTAGCTTAAAATAGTAAAATCAACATTCAAGTTAAAGAGGAGCACTATGAGGAAATTGAAATCTTTAAAGGTAAACTCCTTAAGATAGGAAAAATCTTCTCACAAAATGATAGGAAGGCTTTTATTGCTTTACACCAAGAGTTTCATGATGTTTTTGCATGGAAATATTCAGACTTGAAAGGTTTTGATCCTAGGATTTCCCAACATACAATTGAGTTAGAACCTAATGTGAAGCTTGTAAGGCAAAAGCAAAGACCTTTGAACCCCAAGCTTTAACCTTTAATGATTAAAGAACTGACTAAGTTAGTTGAGGGAGGTATTATATTTCCAATCAAACATACCTCCTAGGTTTCTAACCTCGTAGCGGTTAGAAAGAAAAATGATGAGATAAGATTATGTGTAGATTTTATAGATCTTAATAGAGCATCTTTGAAAGATCATTACCCATTACCCTCCATGGAACAGATTCTTCAAGCTATTGCTGGTTCAAAAAAATTTTCTCTTCTTGATGGTTATTCTCGCTATAACCAGATTTTAGTTAAGGAAGAGGACCAATATAAGACAATATTTACAACAAAGTGGGGCACTATGGCCTACAAGATAATTCCTTTTGGTTTATCTAACACTGGTACCACATTTCAAAGGGCCATGGATATGGCATTTTAGAGATTAATTTAGAAGTTTTTGGGATGATATAACAATATATTCTAAAAATGCAAATGAACATTTGTCACATCTCAAGAAAGTTTTTGAAAAGTGCATAGAGTATGGTATATCTCTCAATCCGGAAAAAAATATCTTTGTTGTTCATGAAGGTAAGTTGTTAGGACACATAGTGTCAAAACATGGAATTACTATTGGTCTTGAGAGAGTCAAAGCCATATTAGAGTTGCCTTTACCCAATCACAAGAAAGGGCTGTAGAGTTTCTTAGGAAGAATTAACTTCTTGAAAAGATTTATACCTAATGTTGCAAATCTTTTACAACCTTTGAATGCCATGTTAAAGAAGAATGCAATTTTCAGCTGGACTAAAGAAGCCAAATGCACCTTTGAAGCTATTAAAGAGGCTTTAGCATCAACTCCTACACTAGTAAACCTAGATTTTTCAAAAGACTTTATTCTATATGCTTTTGGTAGCATATATTCTATTTTTGTTATGCTGGTTCAGAAAAATAATGATGATTTAGAGTAGCCAATAGCCTTTTTTAGTCAAGCTTTAGATGATTATGAGTTAAGATACAATTTTTTTGAAAAACATGTTCTTGTTGTCATAAAGAGTTTGAAAAAGTTTAAGCCATTAATTTCCAATAATAAGATTCATTTAATGGTTGCACACCCAAGTGTAAAGGACTTCCTATTAAGTAAAGATCTCAATGAAAAAAGAGTTGGATGGATCACTAAAGTCATGGAATATGATGTTGATATCAAGATCACAAATCTTGTAAGAGGTAAAGGACTCTGTGAGTAGCTTGCTTCAACACTAGAAAGTGAAAGACAACAAAAATATATATTGTTCTGGTTAATACTGATGATTCTCAGAATGCCACACCTGCATTAGTAGCAGGTTGGGTGTATGATATGACTCATTTTCTATAGACTGGTGAATGTCCACTAGGTTTGGACAGAGCTAAACAAAGGTATTTCAAACTTCAGTCTATACCATATGTGCTGATTAATAATGTTCTTTTTAGAAAAGATCTAAATGGTGTTCTATTAAGATGTATTGATGATGATCAAACTAAGAAAGTGCTTCATGAGTTCCATGATGGAACTGCAAGGGGTCATTTTTTCCCAAGAGCAACCTGGAAAATTATGAGAGCTGGCTATTATTGGCCAAGCTTGTTTAAAGATGCACATGCCTGGGCAAGGAAATGTGTAAAATGTGCTTTATTTGCAGGAAAAGAGAGGCTGCCAGCTCTGCCTTTGTAGCCTATTCAAGTGGAGCAGCCCATCATGAGGTGGGGTATAGATTTTATTGGACCCATAAATCTACCTTCAAGTGTAGGACACAGGTGGGTACTTACAACAACTGATTACTTTACACATTGGACAAAAGCAATAGCTTTGAGAGAAGCCAATGAGTCATCTATTCTAAACTTTTATGATGATATAGCAACCAATTTTGGTGTTCTAGAATCAATCATTTCATATAATGCTCTTGCATTTGTTGGATTAAGAGTTATTGATTGGGATGTTAAGAATGGAATCCATTTGAATACATCTTCTAATTATTACCCTCAAGGTAATGGTTTAGCTGAAAGTAAAAACAAAATCTGATCAGAATTATCAAAAGAACTATGGAAGATAATCAACAAGTTTGGCACAATAAGCTTAAATCTGCCTTGTGGGCAGATAGAGTGACCCCAAAGAGGTCAATTGGAAATTCACCATATGTACTTGTTTATGGAAAGGAGGCAAGATTGCCTCTATCCATAGAGCTACCAACTCTTGATATTGTACACTAGTTGGAAATGTTTGAAGAATAGGATCCAATGGTGGTTAGGTATGCTCAGCTCATGGAGTTGGAAGAGATAAGAGGTAAAGCAATGAAGTCATTGGAGTATCATCAACTCCAAACAAAGGTCTTTGATAAGAAAGCTACACCTAGAAATTTTAGAGAGGGTGATGTTGTACTCAAATGTGATGTGTTGAAAAGTGGGCTTGGAAATCACACAAAGTTTGATAACTTCTGGACTAGACCTTTTGTCATTACTGAATGTAAGGAGCATAACACATTCCAGTTATCAACAATGGATGGTGAAATCTTACCTATCCCAGTTAATGGGATACACCTCAAATGTTGTTTTGAGGTTTTATCTAACTTGTACACATTACGTTAGGAGGTTATGCTTTCAATAAAGTGTTGTTGCACTATAGTTTAGATGTTATCCTTAAGTGTTGTTCCAGCATAGCTAGATACTTTTCTTTCTATTGTTTTGTTTTCAATAAGTGCCAAGGTGTCATTCATACAATCAGTTTAAGTTAAAAAAGTTTTGAGTCTATTTTCTAAGTTATGAGCCTAGTTTTTGAGTGACTCTGTGCCCAAGGATAGGTCTGGTTTTCATGTTTAGCAAGAATACATGCAGTAGATGTCACAAAAAATGTTACCATATTTTTACTTATAGCTCAATCAAGTAGAGATTTTTGAATTGAATTGAGAGAAAGGTACATTTATTAATCTTTCCTATATTACATTCAAGTGCATAAATGAAATAATCAAAATATTACATTTAAAAATTATTGCATTCATACAAGTGCATTTAATAGAAAAAGGATTCAAATCTTTTCTAAACAAAGAAGTAATCTTTATTGAATGTAAGAATGTACATTATCTCATACAAGCTGTGAGATTGATTTTTTCTTATTCAATACAAATTGAGAAAATCATATACATGAATAAGTAACATAAATAAAATGTGCATTTAAGGAGAGTGACCAATCATTGCTTGAGAATGACTGGTTCAGGGTGTGTCATCTTGTCTTGTGTTGCTGCTGCCTCGAGTTGCTTGTGTTTTTCCTAAGCTTCATATTGATCCTTCCTGCATCTATCAATAGCAATTGTGTTAGAGCAATGCTCTAAGCAATGAAAGAATCACAAACATCATATGAAAATTCACCTATGCATGTATAGACTGATCTCAATGTGCATTAAATAGAGATGTATATTTTAGGTGTCTAGGAAAACCATCTTATCAACATACACACCTAAAACATGCATCTTATTTTCTAACTTGTTTGCTTCATGTGTAGATATAGGAAAAGTGATGTTGCTGATTTGTTTCATCAAGTTACAACATGTGGGTTAAAATGTGGCTCCCACAAGGGTTGAGCCCAACATGCTAAGTTATCAAACAATGAGCTCATTTGGGCTTATTTAAGAGGTAAATGCAATCTTAAAGGGAATCATATCAATATGATTACACAATGATGGTGAACACACATAAAATGTTTCGTTTACACCATGTTTCACATCATTTATTTCTGTCATGTTTAACATCATCCTTGTTGTAAACAATCATAACAAAGAAGTACATCCATAGTGGAACAACATAGGAAAACAATGAAGAAGTTCATTTATAGGAACTTAAGCTTTCAACATAATTGCATATAAGGGATAGAGAGGGTTCATCTCTTTATGTTTTTCTTGAACAAGCATACATTAGTAAGAAGTGTCATAAATAATAAAATGAAGAATCATGCTCATTTATATGTCGGTTTGCTACTACACATAAAGAAGCTTCAATGGGAATTGTCAAGATGAAAATCCTAGCTATTCAAGTGCAATATGGAAAGACATCCATACAGTGCAAAGATATCAAAGAAACTCTGTAAATATAAAGGGCTCAATGACTAAAAGTGAGAGAACAACCTCAACATATTTATGACACTCAAATAAGTGAGAACACTCATAACCTTATAATTGTGATCAAGACCTAAGATAGGATTTTAGTGTGGTAGCAATGATTAAGGGTAGTGACTTCAATAAAGAAGACAATCACCATGATAGTGTGAAAGGGAAGTCAATGGGGGAGCAATAGTTATGGAGTGAAATGACACTACTTATTTTTCTATTCACAAGTAGGGTATGTGCAGGATCATCATGGAAAAAATGGAAGCCCAGATGGCAAAAATCAAAAAATCAAAGTAGGCAACTTGATGTAAAAATTTGAATAAGTTATCTATATTATTTAAAAATATGTAAAATATAATTTGTATAAATTGAATGGTTTCTAAACTACTAGGTTTATTTTAAAAGAAAAAAATCTATTTGGTGAAAATTTGAAATTTCAATCAATTAGTACTTGGAAATTTCGGGAAAAATAAGTAGTGTCGACCACCCTAACCACAATAAAATGATAATATTTTATTTATAAGATTTTAGATATAAGTAGAGAATCATGTTAGGATGTGATGCATATTTTTTGTAATTTTTTCCTAGTAAATATTAATTATGAATTTTTATTACAACTTTTAAAAAATATAAAAACTCATTATGTTACCACCTTAACTTGGTCAAAATTCATTAAAATTCAAATTTTATTTTTAATCCTATAGCATACAAATCATAGAATGTGACACATGTTTGGATTCAAAAATGTGATACCGTTTGAAATCTATATATGTTTTTCAATCAGCCTATCAATTAGGACTTTAGTCATAATTCAAATAAAAAAGAATGATAATTATTTATTAAATTCAAAGTAAAGCATAATTTATATTAGTGGAAAGTTGAGAATCTCCTTTAAAACCCTTTTTTTTCCATCAATTTTAGGTAAAAAAAAAGTCGTCAGCCACATGGGCCATCATATCACTTACATATTGCCACTTTTTGGCCCATCATGATCCTGCACATACCCAGTAGAATTTAAATATGGTATGAACATTTCTTCATAGGACAGTCCTTACCAAAGAAAGAACTAGTTAATGACTGTGCAGGGCAGTTCTTTATGAGATACAATACAGTCATATGAATAAGTGACAATGGTGTTAAGGAATGGAAATGATAGAATGTAGTGATAGTACTATCAAGATAGTGGTAACCTCTGTAAAAAAAGAGCAGTGAAGTCACAGGTTTGTTTTGAAATAAATGCATATAATAGAGACATTGATGACCGTGCAAAAAAAAAAGTGATAGTCCCACTGTATTTTGAGTCTAAATAAATTAAAGAGAAAAATGCAGTTTCTTGTAGTGAGGAGTCAATTGGAAATGTTTGAAGAATGTGCATGAGAAGTTGATGGTACGAGTTTTTTGCTAACCCAAAATGCTAAAATGAAAATATGCTTGGAGATAGGGTTTTCCTTCATCCTCTCAGGAAAATGAAATACAAAGTAAAAAGCCCTCATTCTACATAAAATAATTCTAGGTGGCCATAATAGAAGACCCAAAAAGAGAGAAATTTTTGTGAAATTTCTACAAGAAAAGCAATAGGTGGTAGGCCACGAAACTCATGCAGAATTAAAATAATTTTTGCTAATATCCTTCTTGCTTATGGAAACTTTTCCTGCATAGACCAAAAAAAAACCATGATATTTTGCTGGGTTTTGAGAATGAATTTAGAAGGGTTCAGGCTTTCTAAAACCCATAACCTATTGAATCTATTAATTATGAACATGAAACCCAAAATGGAAATACAAATGCTGGGGCCCAGAAAGATGTACCAGAAATACTCAAGTTTCTGGATAAATATTCAGTATGTTGCATAAACTGAGCTCAAAATGAATTTTTATCTCATGAAGGTTTCAAAAGATGCAGAGATTTTATGTGTTAGTGCTTACCCAAATTCAGGTTCGAGCCATCACATAGTGAAATCATCAAATGAAATACATCCCATGGTGTTAGGAATCCATTCTCCATGGTGGTCAGGAGAAGGGAAATCAACAAGAGGAAGAAAACACATAGAAAATATTAGAGATTGCACAGAAACCACGACCTTAGAGCTCTCAAAAGCTTTCAAATGGAGGAAAAAATTTCCAAATTTGAACAAAATAAGACTTACCCTTGTCAAACTATAAAGACCCAATTAATTTTAACCGAAATACCACTATATATATATTTTTTAAAGTATTCATTCACAAGTATACTCGAGAACTTCTATCCATATGGGACAGATATATCATCTGTTCCTACGGAATAAGAATTCACTTCATCTATTCATATGGAATAGGAATACATCTATTCATATAATCAGAATAGGCATCCACCTAAACGAGGCAGGAATCTATCATCTGATAGGTATGTGCTCTGGCCAGAGTCTTGGACTCATTGGGATCATCCGGATCCTGAGTTGCTTCCCTGATGACCACACTTTCTACTAAAAGTGCACCGAGGTCGTCGTCCTTAGGGGTATGTAAATTGTAATTCTAAACTTGAAACCCGCCTCAGAATTTAGCCTAATGGCCCCGGGGAATCAAGCAATCCATACAGGATTCTTCCGAGTATAGTTGTATGTATTTTAGTTGATTATCTCTTAAAACTAGTTATGTGATCTCTCCAACCCTAAACCCCATTCCCGAACGCTTGAGTATTGGGGGCATCCATCACTTCCTAGACTGCCTACATACCCTGCTTCCAAATGAGATCAAGGCGTAAAATATGTAGTTCTGTTTTCTAGGCTATGTTTATGTGAACTGTTATAAAGTGGGTACGAAACCCTTTCTAGGGTTTTTATTTCCCCTAGACAGTTCCTCTGCGGTTGCTACCCATGATGGGAAGCATGTATAATAAACGATCGCCTTGACCATTTATTGTTTACCTATTAACATTCATCTAACCCTACTCCCTAATAATGTTCATCTCCCTTGACCCGTTTATATGATTTCGTAATAATTTATCCACATGATTTTATCCTTGAGTTAGAATTACATTTGCACCACTGAAAATTCCTAAGTTACAATTTTCTAGGTTGTCACTAGCGGATTTGATTCATTTCTGTTTTATATTTTTAGATTATCGATCCAAAGGGGATTTCCCTCCCTTTGGATTTTAAACAACCCATGTTCCTTATTTCTCCCCGGCGATTTATAGGGACGATGCCACAGACGCCGTTATTGCAGCTGTGTTAGGCTATAGATGCAGTAGCTCAAGCGCGACGACTTTACCCGTAAACGTGAGCCAGAGGCATCGTTAATACCGAACGCTGCTGGTTTTGTTTTTCCTTCTTTGATTAGTTTCCAAATCTATATCTAACATACTTAAATATTAATTAGGAAAAGAAAGCTCGTAATACATGGTAACTTTAACAATATTCATTAGGAATCTAAACCCATGATGATTAAATGAAACAATGAGCATTGGTCAATAACTTATAATAAGTTAAAATCTTAGTAATTAAGTGTCATAAACATTGAAGAAATTATTTAACCATTTATTCAGTAGCTAAACCGTATCCATTCGTAAAATTAATCCCAAGCAACATAAATTAAGCAAGTACATAAATTGAATGCATGCATTATTTCAGAAAATTTCATAACATATATTATTCCCTACTTCCCTTAGCAAGTTAAAAGAAATCACTTTTTTTTTTTTTTTTTATCATCAATATTTGTTGCAAGGTTTATTGTCCTATCTTTTAAACATATAACACTTCTAGATAGTTTATGTAGCACTAGGAGATCAACATTTTCATGACTAAATTATGAAAAGTAATAAACTATCCATTAACTGGTGTTGTTTGATGAAGTTTTTATGCTGTCTATTTCTTATAGAAGGACTACCTTTGTGCAGAAGGGGTTTCATTTTCTCCGTATTTAAATTGAAAGCCCTAGACCAAACTAGAATAAAGAGAACTTGAATGCTTCAATATAACAAGAGAATTTTACCAATGTGGTTTTAGGCTAGCAATATCTTTAATTTGATTATATTGCAAATTTCTAACCATACTAGAAATAATTTACAAATGCCAAGTGTTTGGTAAGACTTCCTAAATGGATTAGATCGTATAAGGAAATATGTATATATATATAAATACGAAATCAACATTCAATTATTATGGGTTAAAAACTAAGGATGGTTATTAATATCTTAGATCAATGCCCATTGATAGGCACCAATTCAAATATCAGTAAGAAAAGTAACAAGGTCCGTTCATTCATCTAACATATTGGAGTAACCTTATTTACATGGCCTTATCTTTCGGTACATAGACATTGAATACTACTTAACCCAAAATATTTAGATTTTACCTTCATTTATAATATGGCATTAAACAAAACATTGTATCCAAATACATATATATATATATATATATATATATATATATATATATATCTCCTAAAGAAAATAGTAGAACAATTGGAACCATAAAGGCATGTCTTACACCAAATTTTCAAAAGAGAAAGTATGCATGATTGATATATATATATATAAATATGAAACAAGCTAGGAATGCTATCTATTTATTAAGAGTGAATTCTATTACAATTGTCATGAATTCTCTAATTAGCCTTTTTCACAAAATGCCCAAATTCTATTTATAGAAGTAATTGACATATTTTATATTAACCAAGCATGGAAATGGATGAACCAGAGAATGGAGCTATTAAAATTCTTAATTAACAGGAATAAAATTGGACGCCTAAACAAGATTCTCATTATAAGGTGGATCAAGGTGAATGATCTTTTGGAAAGTAATTTAAATGGTAATCCAACCAAGGCTGATCCATTATCATTGAAACTGTAATTTTTTTAAACAAATAAGAAGGTTAAATGTATAGTCATTATTCTCTGTTAAAAAAAAAAAGGTATCACAACAATTAAAATCTTCACATCTTGATCAGAATATTACGCCTATAGTGCATTAGTATATCATGGCTAACAAATTAGAGATTTCCAACTCTTAAAATTATGTAGCAAATGATATTTCATGGTCATGTGATTTCCTGCAACTGTTTTCTAGATAAATAAATAAAACTACAGATTGCTAGCTAGATCAAGACTATAGATGCAACATTTCTCTTGCAAAACCCATGTTCTATTGCTTATTCTAGCCGATTCATAAAAGACTAAATAAAATCTACATATTTTTCTCTGATATGCCCTGTGCAGCTTCACAAAGGTTCCCATTCGAATTTAATGGCTTAGTCTAACTTGCCCTATCTATATGCATGTATTTGTTTGTGACAAAGAGACAAGAGGAATCAAATATTCTACATATCAAAGTGGACAGGTAAGATACCTACTTGTGTGCGCTGAAGAGATCTAAAGTGAACAAGGCGCCCAGGTTGTCTCTCCTCCTTCCTAAAGTCTGAATTCGAACATCTCTCTGGAATCTCTCACAGAACGTTCAATTGCTCCCCCCAAACAGAAGTCCATTCCCTCATTTTATAGATATAAGGCATTAAATTCATTGTAAATTGTAGAACGCGGTTAGATCTGCAATTTATTGCGGCAGTTGAATCACAACCCACGTGAATGATATGGACGAACTGAGGTGATTGAATTCGGCGTTGGACGGCTGGCTTGGCATGCTAGCACATGTTAGATTCATCTTCATGCGTAGTAGCTCAAAGTAGGTGGATTTTTTTTTACTTTAGAAACTTCTGATCTTTAAGTTTGATAGGTTTTCAATTTAATTACAAGTGTCTCATGATCTGACTGAAAATGACTTGGGAGGCATGGGTGGAAGTGTCTAATTCATGAATATCACTACCATTACTTGCTCAATTGATCATCGAGTTAGTTGTTATTTGATTTAATTTTTAAATTGATGATATTAGTTTACTGAAACTTAAATTTGATATGCATGAATAGGTTAGAACTTTCAAATAGTAACAATAATTTATAATAAAAAAAGAGAGTTCGTGACACAAACCTTCAGAATTTGCAAAAGAATGGCATCAAAATACAAAGGAAAT